>JANHFL010002812.1:161879-174949 GCA_032468155.1 Oxyrhabdium leporinum | reverse complement strand
ACAGGCATGTCCTCGTGGGAAGGCAGGCAGAGACACTGTGGTGACTAATTGCTTGGTAAACTTATATAGGCTGCTAAACCTATGCTGGGGTGGAGAGACGAGATGAATAGTGATTGGGCGAGTGGTGAGCGGGCAGGCAGGGGCAGGGGCAGCCAGAAGTGATATTTGCTGGTTCTCCGAACCAATCAAAATTTTCCCTACTGGTTTGCCCCAACCGGTGCAAACTGGCTAGATTTTACCTCTGGTTACAGGGGTTATAGCCTATTTAAGAGAAGATTGTTTTGGACCAGGATTGGTAAACTTTAGGGTTATAAACTTTTGATTGGCCTTCTCTTTCTCTGTTTTCCTTACCTCTCCAGTTGCCTCTACACAGTTTTGTTTTCTCATCTTTCCTTTTCTACTCTTTCTATTTCTGATTATTGTGAATATACTTCTTTGTGTCCAACCTTTTTTTTGCACAAAGGCATACACACATGCACACACATCACATGGACACATTTTTGGGGTGGTGGGGCAGTTTTTGTTATTTCCCCCCATCTACTATTCCTCTAAGAAGAAGGGTATCATCTTAAATTCAAAATTATCTTTCTTGCAGGTAAGTGGATGAATGAATGTGTTTTCAATACTTAAACCCATTCAAAAAACTCTTGGTGGCATTCAATATCAAATAGAAACAAAACAAAATACTAATAACAAATAAGAACAATATGAAAAACAAAAATATGACATGTCAGTTTAGACATCAAATTATACTGTAGTTTGCAAAAGTTGAAGTCATGGTTTCTGAAAGTGATTTATTATTTTGAAGATAATTGGAAAGATTACTGAATATACTGTATATAGTATAACATAAGAGTCACCAATTAGGCCTACCAAACCCTAGAATTGTAAAAAAATGTTTAAATTGCCCAAATTTCACAACTTTTTAAGGTTTCTTATTTATTCAATAATTATCCTGTGAATATTCTGTTTGTCTTTTTAAAAATGGTTACTTATATCAGGAAGATATTAATAAATTACATACATTAATTTCTTACGGTTATTTGTAATGGATTTCAAGAGAGGGTTCATCTCCAACCAAATTGCTCTAAGAATGGATTGAAGTATGAAGAGTCTTTAAATGTTTCCATTTGGTGTCAGTATTGGCTCTCTAATTCAAATCTAGTTCAGATCAAACCTAGACTACCATTGATCAATTGACAATAGAATTCCAGGCATAAATATCTACTTTGCTTTTTGCTAGGAGCTTGTGACCAACATCTGGAACCAGAGATGGTTCTAAAAGGAGACACATTGAGTTTTTTCACATAAAATTATGCTATCCATTAGGATATACTTGATATCTGCAAATGAGCTATTATTTCCTTTTGCAGTTAAACCTGATCACTGCTGGAGACTAGATACTGAGTTGGGTGGATTCAGATTCTCACCCAAACAGCTGCGCTTATGTTTACATAGCTTGCTTCTTTCAGTTCATGCTGCCTTATCTCTCTAAACAATAATGTTGCTTTATTTATGCAAGCAGACATTTGAACTGGTTCCAAAATCCCAAAAGGAAAAATATTAAAGGGGTGGGATTTGGAAGTTTTGGTGTGTATTGTAAGAGTCCCAGGACCAAGATTATAGGCATGAAGCAGTCATTTTGTTGGATCCTTTGTCTTTGAACACAGGCTTAGTTTCTTGAAACTGTCCCTGTAAGAGACCATCAATTGTGAACAAGCTTTACAGTGCCAATGGCTACCAGCCATTTGGCTCTCTTGACTGCTGAGCTGAAGGTCTAAAAAATTTCTGATATTTAGTTTTTCTCATTAGCTGCTTGTAGCTTGTAGCAAATGAAGAGCTAGATGCAGTAATTCAAACGTGAGGTGACAAGGTAGCGAAACTTGATTAGATTTGACAAAAGCATGGGTAGAGCACTAGTAATACCAAGACTAGCCCTGTTTTGCCAACACTTGTATTTCCATGCATAGCAATCTGTGGGAAAAGTGCTGGAAAAAGTCTGTGGAAAAATCTCAAGGAAAAAGCAACAGAACTTCATAGGCAAAATTGAAAGAAGACAATGATTTGGGAATCTCTGGAATGGCATAAAGTAAAAGGATGCATATTTGGGAGAAAGAGACATGTATGCTGAAGAGTACATGTTTTGCATGTAGAAAGTGGCAACCTTAACCCGGAGCACATCTCCATTTATGGTTGAGGAAGACTCCTCTTTGAAACTCATTTAGTGCATTTCTTTGTAGTTGTATTCCAACAGCTTCCTATGATTAATGTGATTTTTGTCATATAAAAAACTGAAATTTGTCTGGTAGAGTGAACCCCTTGGTGCAGAAAGGAATTTAGCTCAGAAATAGCAAGCTAGTTTTCTTCCCCATAAGCTGAGATATTTTTAAAGAACTGGTGCTAATTGGTGTTGCACCAAAGTCCTACTGCTAAAAACAAATGTGTAAAAAGATAGATTCAGATTTTGGCCTAAAGTAAAATGGAGAAGTCACTTAGTATGTGGAAAGATATGTGTGAAAAAGAGCACTAGGAAAAGGTGAGATGTGCAGTTGGGAGAAAGAGTACCTATTTCATAAGTTATGTGAAAGATCTGTTATAAAATATATACTTAATGATGTGAGAAAATAAACTCAGCCTTAACACATTTCCATGGCAAATATTTCTGAAGGGATGACACTTTCACTTCTGGAAAGGGAAACAGGATTTTTTCCCCCAGACCTATCTCAGCAAATGCCAGTGAGTTAAGTGACAGAAGGAGAATTAATTTAGATTGAGCAACGGGAGGAGGAAGTGTATAAATTTGTCATTATCCAAGATTGGAAGCAGATGCTTTAAAGGAAAAAAATTATATTAGAAATTAAATCTGACTTTTCTGTGGAAGCATTAGTCTGTCTCGAATCGTAATGTAATCATTAAGCAAAAACTTGTAAGGAGCCATTTTTTTAATTGAGGAATTTGATAGAAAAGAAGTCCAGATTAGGCCATAGGCTTCTCTTATTCAGAATCAGCAAGTTGTAGTAGGAAATTGAAGAGACTGATATAATAACTAAGAGAAATTTTCTGACAGAAAATTAATCAGTGGAACAGGTTGCCTCCAGATGATGTGGGTGCTCCAACACTAGAGGTTTTTAAGAAGAGATTGGACAACCATTTGTCTGAAATGATTCAGGGTTTCCTGCCTAAGGGGTGGGGGGTTATTCTGTTATTCTATTAATAAATAGAAATAGACCATCTGGAAGGAGTACTGGTCATTTCAGAGGAAAGATGGAGGATAGCAAAGAAAGCAGTGAGGACTCCCATGCAACTATAGGAGAATCTACAGAATTTGAGTGATACCAGTAAATATGTCATAATTCACAAAATGATAGGCTTAGGATCTCTAACAGGATAATGTTCTAAAACTCTTCAACTGAAGATGGGAATGGAAGGAAATTTCATTAAGTGATAACATGTAGAGCTATTTCACAGTTTTAACTTGGCTTTTTACTATCTAAATAAAAAGCATGTTTCTGAAGCACATTTTCTAATGTTAAGAGTAGTTCTCTTTCAGTTTTATTCACACAGAATAAAATGCCATTTTGCCTCATGAAAGAAGAAGGTATATTTTATTTCTTCTCAACTCTACTTCCTAAGAGCATTAATGAGGTGAGAAAAATCGAATTGACTACAGTAGTAGCAAAGTAAGGGTTCCAGTGTATCCGATCTAGTGCTGAATTATTCCCTGAAACCCATATTTTCCATTAAAGCTGTAAACATAGTTTTGAATGCTAAACAAACCAAGCACTGGTATAAGGTCTTTGCACTTTAAAGTGTAGCTAAGTGACGAAGTATGATTGTTTTGATTGTATGTTAAAAAATAAAGAGTTTTGTGCTAGTACATAATGTATGTTTCAATGCCGAGACCATAATTATCTGTCCTCTTAACATGTGGGAATGTTATGCATTGGTTTCAGTCATATGAATGCTAATGTACCACTGCTGAAGTAAACAGCGTTAGACAAGGTGGAACATAATCTCAAGAATAACTGTATTAGGCAAATAAACAACAATTTTGGATCTGATTTAAAGTATTCATGTGACTGAAGTCAATCAATGGCAAGTGGCAGTCTGTGTTAAGAATATATAGTATTACCATCAAGAGGCTCAAGGCTGAACCATCTAAGGCATGCGTGTCCGACATTTTGGTTTGCCTGGGCTGCATTGAGTAAAGAGGAATTGTCTTGGTCCACGTTTAAAATATATAATACAGTGTATATAAATCATGCAGTAATGTTAAAAGATTATGATCTTATGGTACCACATGGACATGCCCAATCTAATGCATGGATAAGATGCATATGAATATCACCTTGTATTGTAAGAATATACTGTAGAGCCAGGTTTTCCATGCTGCTGATTCTTTCAATATAGTTAGGGGGTTTTTTGATTTATTTTTTTTTTGTTATCCAGAGAAATAGTAGCATGGCTTTAGCTTTGATGTGCAAGAATGGATAATAGCATCTTTTTTAGATACAAATGCACAAAATGTTGATGTTTTATTTTATGCCTAAAATTAGAATTAAAAAAATAACCTTTTCTACATACACAGATGAAATGCAACAATTTTTCTGTAATCTAAGAAAATCTCATTGAACTGAAATTGTGGTATCCTCATACTCCTCAGTGGGTTTTTCAGTTGTTATCATGTCATACATATGGAGTTCTTAATGCTAAGTGAACTGGAAGCTAAATACTCTACAGATTTTTAAAAGTTTCCTGATCTCTCCTGGGACAAAAAATAGAATCATTGAGTCAAAAGGGGGACAAGTAGTGGTTTGAATGCTGGTGGGGGAGGAATGTGAAGAGAGAGAGTGTGTTGCTAGGAAACATCAGCATTAAATACAGTGCTAATTGGCTAGCTTGTCAGTGCCTGGGTACCAGCCCGGGCCTGCTACACAGCTGTTTCTGCCACCTAGTTGCTAAGCAACTACATCCTCTACTCCCTCTTTCCCTCCCTCCCTTTTCCTTCTGGCACCTAATTGTCTACTTTTGCTGCTAGTGTTGCTGCTGGGTACCAGTCTGGGCCTGCCGCTCTGCTGTTCTCCCTAGGGGTCAGAGATGGAAGTGGGGGGTGGTAGAGGATATGTCAGCAATTAATGGAGCAGAAGTGCACATTCTACAGAAGGCTGGCACCTGTGTCCCCTAATCTCTCCCCACCCTCAAAAATCCTTCTGTTTTGAGCATACATCAGGTGCCTCCAGCTTCAGTTTTTGCTAAGCCCATAAGGATATATTTTAAAAAAATATATTGGAATTGAGAAACTTTTGTTCCTTTAAATGAGGACTTGCAGAGACAATTGAAGGATAATGTCCCTTTTCTCAGGACACTTTTTTTTTCACTTGTCTTCATGTTGTTATTCATTGCTTTCTGCATGCCTGCTTGGCAGGGATGGGGGAGAAAATATCAGCTTGACAACGCTTTTCCTCAGGATGTATATTCCTACATTGTTCCTTATATTGTCAGTGTTCAAAATAGTGAAGAGTATCATAATAGTTGTGAGATGTGACCATTGGATTAATGGCAGTTCAAGCCATGAGAATTTCCCATTGCAATCAGACATTCTGCCAGTCTGTTGAAATGCTGTTCTGATTAGGTAGCAAAGGAGAATATTGTTATTGTAACTCATCAGATTTGTTTTTAAAAAGTAATTTGTCAGTCATCCCAAATAGAAAAATGGAAAGAGATATACCTTTTGACTTGAACAATTAAATGTGCACTCAAACTCCAGCAACACTGCATTTGAGGTAGCATAATGTGATAGAAAAAAACCTGTCTGACTTTTAATTGCTTGTTTACAACATGCAAATTAGAGGTTGAGGCTGGGTGAAGATTGACATATGTATTGAAGTCAGTCATCTCCTTGTGTAGATTCTGCTTGCCTACTCCTCAAAAGCTTTCAAAGGACAAAAGAAACTGCTTTAAATTTATTTTATCATTTGAGTGTCAGATTCTGAATTATTTTCTTACTAGGTGCCTATGACAATGATTGTATTTTTTTTTGGCTTGGAACAAAAATATAAAAGATAATAGAAAATAAAGTACATGAATTCCTTTTTTGTATCAATAAAGAACAATTCTTTTTTTTAAATGGTAAACTGTTTCAAGCAATAATTCTAAAATTCTCTTGCAGTTAGAAAATAAGAGTTGTGCAATAAATCATTACTTTGCATCTGTCATTTTATTAAGAGATCCCAGGATTTTTTTAAATTGAAATGAACTGAAGTCATATCTAGAAATGAAAGGATCTTAAAAGAAAACTGTAATTAAACTAATTTCTGTATAATTGGTTCAATAATATTTACCTATGCTGAGGCTCTGTTTTTGATTTTTAAGTATGGGATGTTTTCATCAGTTGTGACTTTCCTCTCTCTCCCCCTACATCAATGTGACTGTTCCTTTGCAGGAATCAATAGGTGTGCAAAGTATGAATTGGACTTACATAGAGATAGTCCTCGGCTTACAATCATTTGTTTAGCGTCCATTAGACGTTACAATGAAAAAAGTGACTTATGACCACTTTTCACACTTACAACTCTTGCAGCATCCCTGTGGTCACGTGATAAGCTTTTGTGACCTTCTGACAAAGTCATTGGGGAAGCCAGAGTCACTGAACAACCATGTTACTAGTTTAACAACTAGAGTGATTCATTTAACAACTGTAGCAAGAAAGGTCATAAAATGGATTGAGTGGGTCCTCCAATTGAAAGCATTCATAAATTATAAACAATATTGTTCATGCAAATTGATTTTGAAGGTGACTTGTCTTTTTCAAGCTTACTAATTTTGTAGTATGAGCTAGTAAACTTTGTAACAGTCTTATAAAAATAGATGTGCAAAGAAACAAGATAAATAGAAAATGTTCCATTCCATTTCCACAAGACATCCTGCGACCATCAAACTTAGTTTTGCCTGAAAGCAATCACCACTTTCAGAATGCACTGCTTTCAATGGTAGCAACCTTTCCTTTTCAATGGTAGCAACTTTTCCTTTTCCTTTTCCTTGTTTGTGTTTTATCACTACTATTAGCTTCCCAGAGTAAGGTGACCCAGAAATATATATGGCTACCTAACTTTAAAAATAAATAAATAAATCCCATGACTATATAAAAGTAATTTATTAAAGCAATTTTAGGAACTATTTCTGATTTTCTCCTCCTTGCTTCTTCCCTGTCAAACATGGCCTAACAATCCATGATGTGAAATGTCTGTTTCTCTGTCTGTCTGTCTCTCTCTCTCTCTTATCATCTACCTACCTACCTACCTACCTACCTACCTAGTACCATCTATTACCTATCACTTTTTTATAGCCATCTAGCCATTGTAATTCTGGCCAGTATATATAATAAAACAGAATATGGGCCACAACTTAAATTAAAACAAAAAAACAACAACAAAATGGCAGCAAAGCATATAGATAGTGCATAAGTTAACCATCATACAACTATCTAATGGGCTCTGCTTTATCACAGGATCCCCAAGTTCACTAGTAAAACCATGTTTTGAGGGCCGTCTGAAAGGCCAACAGGCTTGGGCCCATTTTACCTCAGGAGGAATGATGTTCTGCAGAGTGGAGCTAGAGCAGAAAAGGCTTCCTTTACACCTGATGAAACTCTAGCTGTTGGGACCTAGAGCATGCCTCTCTTTCTGAATTTGATGGGATTAGATGTAGCTGGGGAGTGGTGGGCCTTCAAATAACCTGGCCCTGTACCATGTAGGACTTTAAAAATAATAATCTTGAAGTGGACTTGGAAGCATGCTGGTAACCAATGCAGTTTGCAAAGTGGGGGTATGATGTGTGCAGCTTTTGAAGCATACATAGCAGCCCATGCTGCTGCATTTTGGATTAGTTGAAGCTTCTGGATAATCTTCATGGGCAGTCTAATGGTCACAGCACATTAAGAAGTCCATCCAGCAAGTGACAGAATAGAATGGATACAACTAGCACACAACATACAAATGTCCTTATGGCTAGAACTGCCACTTGCTCTTCAAGCAGGAATCATGACTGCACAAGAAGTCCGTCCCCCCCAGATTGTGCATTGGGTCTGTTTGGGGCAGGGTGACCCCATCCAGCACCAGATGCTAAAGCCCCAGATTCAGAAGGCCCTAAAGCCCAAAGACACACAGTCTTTCCATGTTTAGTTGAAGCTTAATGTTTTTAATCAATTTTACTTATTTATTAATTTTTTATGCCATCCATCTCATCCAGACCCCTACAGCCTTCAAGCACTGAAAAAGAACATCCATAGCATCAGTTAGCTCATCAGGAGGAGAGAGACAACTGGATATCATCAGCATACTGATGATACCTCATCCCATGGGCATGTAGTAGATATTAAACAAGTATTTATTCTGATGAAGGGGAAAAATGTATTCTTTCTAAATCAGATAGCTTTCTATAAGGATGGAGATATACCTAATAGGAATAATGAACTGTGTCGAATATCAATCCTTCTTAATATTCCCCATATTTAGGCTTATATCTGGATTCTTTTCTTCTCTGTCCTCTTCCTTGGAATGATTTATGCCCATTATAGTAGTTCTTCCAAACTGATTCCCTCTGTAACTGAATTACAATTTCATAACACCCAGTTGGCGTGGCCATGAGGCTAGAGAGTTAGTAGGAATGGAATCATTTTAACACATCAAAGAAAGATAATGTATTATTTATTAGATTTCTTTTATCTTGCCTTTATTTCATAAGTAACTCAAGGCAATGAACATAATATTTCCCCCTCCTCCTCCTATTTTCTCACAACAACAATCCTATGAGATGAGTTGGCCCAAAGTCACTTAGCTGGCTTTCATGCCTAAGGTGGGACTGGAACTCAACACCGGTAGCACTTTAACCACTACACCAAATTGGCTCTCAATAATGCTCTAAATACTTGTCTCCCCTTTTCTTTTCAGATATTCTATCTTTTCATTTTGTTTTGGTGTTATGACAGCTCTGATGGGGTAAATTAGTCTTTGCTGAAATCTGTGGGTCAAGGATTCCTTTAAATGCCTTTTAAAGGACACGTTTTGCTTTGTCTTCACATTTTTTTCTCTACAATATCCTGTAAGCAAGCCTGCAGAGTCCGGAAGAGACATTTTCTGACATTTGGCAGCTAGCAGCTCATGTTAACAAAGAAAAGGACTGAACAGGAAACTAGTGTCTATGCTTGGCAAAGTCATTTTGCCCCTGGAGCTCAGATATCATAGATGTTAAAGCTATACCAGAAACTGAGATAAGAAAATATGTTTATGGTTGGTTACCATGCAGCATATCAAATCAAGGCTGATAATTTTTATTTAATTTTATTTTGGTTAGCAAAATTGAAATCCTTCTAATTAGTGCATTCAAGTTATTGAGTTTATTGGCTAGATTTTAACTTGAATTGGGCATCAAGGGAATGTATTACTACCATGACAACCAGAATGCAAAATTTCCCCATCCCTTACCTACAGTGTTAAAAACTCAAGTTGCTGTAGGGAACAAAGAATTTTCTCTCACAGAAGATCTATAGCTGCAGGGCTGTGAGGTGGAGAGGGCATTTCTCACCATAATCAATGTTTGCTGGAAACTGTAGTTGACCAAACAGATAGAGGGGGTTGGTTTCTTCACTTTTGGACTAGAATTAGGAAGAACATTTTCATAAAAAAATCAATTTACAGTGAACTTACTTGTGTCAGGAAAATCAAATGTGGGGTACATGTGAAGATGCAATTCAAAGAGTCAAAATAGTGCAGGAGGAATGCTGAACTCTTTCCAACAAATCCTTACCCAATAATGTATCTGCTTAGATAATAACTACATGCTGTGTTTAGTGTAGCACTGAGAACTAAATCATCTGCTTTTTGAATGTTGCTTTCTGTGTTTTATCAATATGAGCACATTTGCATATTTAATCATTTATCTAGATGGCAAGCTCAGTCCTGTCCTAGCATCCATCCTTCTAAGGGCAGTCTCTTCTCCTCCTAAAATTCAGAGTTTACAGCTGAATTTTATGTAACAACTGGTTTCTACATTTGTTTCCTACCAAAAAACATGTACATTATAAATAACTGTATACACTAGAGCAGGGGTGTCAAACTCAAGGCCCAGGGTCCGGATCTGGCCCACGGGGTGCATAGATCTGACCCACGGGGCTGCCCTGGAACAGTAAAGGGCTGGCCCATAGTGCCTCTGCTAGCAAAAATGGAGCTCGGGAGGGCCACGTGCGGCCCTCCCAAGCTCCGTTTTCTCTGGCAGAGGGTTGCAGGAGGCCGTCGCAACTGAAAACAGAGCTCGGGAGCCCGTTTTCAGAGGCAGAGTGCTCGGACCACCACAGGGCCCCCTGACACAAGTGATGTCGAGTTGGCCACACACATCCCGGCCCCTCAAGGTCAGACACAATACTGATGTGTCCCTTAATGAAATTGAGTTTGGCATCCCTGCACTAGAGCTACCCTGTCATATACATTTTTACTTAACTATCCAAGGAAGTACGGGGGGGGGGGGAGAGAGAGAGAGAGAGAGAGAGAGAGAGAGAGAGAGAGATTAACCATTTTTTGCTTATGTTTTCTTTTAGAGTGATTATGGCATTAATAATACTTTGTGTATCAATCAAAACATTAACAACAAGCTGCATTCTTCAAAGGGACATTCTTTATATTCTTTTGTCATGGGAAGGACATGTAGTGAAATATCTTCACTGTCAAGTTTTTCTTTAAAAGACTTCCTATAATATGTCTCTGTGTAACACTGGGTCCTGCTGAAATTTCTCATCACTCTAAAGCTAATAGACTGCATTATTTTCAACATTCAAGAAACAGCCAAATTTGCCAGTGCTTTCCTCTCAGTCTTTCATTCTGTTGGTTATTTAATTCTGTGTATCCTGATATATTTCCACTGCAGTGGCAACTATTTATAGCCCAGTTCAAGCTTCAGATCCGGGCAAGGGTTCCACGTAGCATTTAGATCATTTTTTAGATGGAGATTCCTATAATCTTCATCAGAATAATCAACACTCTCATTGGTTGATCTAAGCTGAGAGGTTTTCTCTTTCAGAAAAAAATTAAATCTATACAAAGCCAGTCTTACCTACAGCATGTTCCCTCATATTAGAGGTAAACAACCTGTCATTTACTGTGTTATCCTATTTTATGCTTGTGCCTGTTCAGAAATTTGCACTTCCAGCTCTATTCCCAGAGGGTTGGGGACTCTTGAAAGAAACCACTTTTATACAACATTACAGCATTTTGATAATTTATACAGAGCCCAAGACAAAGGTTGTTCCTTCTTGTTTCGACATCCATCCCTGCCTTCCAGTTTGTAAATGCAACACAATGGGGCAGAAGCTTAATTCTTCTGGAGACTTGGACTAGGGTAGCCAATTACCAGCCCTGTCTGACTAATATCAGCAATTTCTTATGGATGAAAGCTTTGTCCCATTTCAGCAATCTGACAGATGACAAGTAAGAGGTCATCAATGTGTTTTGTAATGAGGCCATTCATATTGCTAAGCACCAAATTAATACAGTCAGGCATGCAGGTGTCAGTACTTCTAAATTCATGGCAGAATCTGTCAGTCAATAAACCTTATGCAAATGTGTGAACAATATATGCCATTTTTAAAAAAGAAGGGTTATTTAATTCCAATTCCAGGTACTATCCTGGAACAGAGATTTATATATAGTTCTATGCCATATTGACTTTTGGAATTGGTGTATATCTTGCAAGTATTCCTCATATCAACCCACCTGATAAGTTGGAACAATATTTTGTCAGGTATTATTTTAAGCCACATTTTTTGGCAGAATGAGAGTGGGTGCTTCACTACATTTCTTTTCTTGTTTTGCCATTGCCATATTTCTTTTTTTTTCTTTTTCCACTTGTCCACCAGATTGGATCTTTCTCCTGTCCACCCCCACCCCCCCCAAACATCTATTAACATTGCTGATAATAAGTTTCAGCAATATGAGATATTTGTCCATTGTATTTCTCCAACTCTATTTTTAAGTAGGTTTTGAAAGGAAATTTCTTTCTCCCCAAGTAATTAGCTACTTCAGCATGGAGTTTGTCACTAGTTACCTAAGCCCTTCAATCCTATAGTTCTTTCTCCACTCTACTGACTTGAAAAACAACATTTCCTGTTGCCAATGTCAGCACATCAGTCCATGGAATATGCATCTTTCATTTGGATGTTTTCATTCAGATATTTGATGTTTCACAAGGATAGGGTGGTTTTATCAATGAGTATTTCTTTCTGCTCCAAGGTTGCACCAGAGTTTCTTCTGCAGCAAGAGTTTATGTTACCTGTAGTTTTTCCAGACCTGACTTTGCCAGTGACATGCTGTCTCATTATGATCGATATTCATTGATATTCACTTGCAAAGGAGTCCTTGGTTCTCTCCTAGTACTTCCCACCACTAAGCAACATTGCCTGTTAATTTCCCATATGCATGAATAAGAAACACCACAGTGCAAAAAAGGCACCCTTCCCCCCAACTGGCTTTTTGAGTAGTCATTTCTGACTACCCAATTCAGGAATCTTCCTTGTTTGGATTGGACATACTTCAGTACCAGGATAGAAATTGCAATCATTTCAGTTGCTAGGTTGGAATACTGCATGGCAGGTGAGACACCTTTCCAGAATCTTTGCTGTGGAACATTTCAAATAGATGGCTGTGTGAGTGCAGAAGCCCTATGTGGAATTCACAATGGCAAGTAAAAAAAATCTGCAGGAAGAAATTACTACAAATCTCACTTTGGGGGAACTAAAGCAAGGAAGTGCTGCCTTTTCATTGTGGTGCAACATTGTGGAAGAACGTCCCTACGGATTAGGCAGGCTCCCTCTCTGTGCATCTTTTGCAAGCTCTTTGAGACTGGAAAGCCTTCCCTTGATTTGAATTGTGGTTGCTTTCTTTTTATTCTGTCTTGTTGTAATGCTGTTTTTATTTTTATTTTTTCTCAATAAATATTTTATTGTTGTTTTTTTCCAAAGCCATTCTTTCATTGCACGATGTGTCAGACTGGGTACAAACACTTAACAGATACAATCAAAAATA
>JANHFL010002812.1:139915-151858 GCA_032468155.1 Oxyrhabdium leporinum | reverse complement strand
TAAGCTGTAAACCGCCCCGAGTCTTCGGAATGGGGCGGTATATAAATGTAAAAATAAATAAATAAATAAATAAAGAACAGATTAAGCAAAACCTAGCTCAAAAAAGTAACTGTAAGAGGGACCTTGGAGTCCTAGTGGGTGATTAAATATGAGCCAGCAGTATGTAGCAGCAGCCATAAAAGCTAATACAATCTTTGGTTGTATAAACAGAGGCATAGAATCAAAATTATGTGAAGTATTAGTACTGCTTTATACATCCTTAGTAAGACCACACCTGGAATACTGCATCCACATTCCAAAAAAGATGTTGAGACTTTAGAAAAAGTGCAAAGAAAAGCAACTAAGATAATTAAGGGCCTGGAGACAAAAATATATGAAGAATGGTGGCAGGAATTGGGTGTGGCCAGTCTAGAGAAAAGAAGGATTAGGGGTGCCATGGTACCAGTATTACAGTATATGAGGGACTGCCACAAAGAAGAGGGGATCAACTTATTTTCTAAAATACCACAAGATAAGAAACAATGAATGGAAATGAATCAAAGAGAGAAGCAACCTGGAATTAAGGAGAAACTTTGTAGCAGTGAGGATCATTAACCAGTGGAGCAACTTGTCTTCAGAAGTTATAGATGCTTCATCACTGGAGGTTTTTAAGAAAAGACTGGACAGCCTTTCTGAAATAGTACAGAGTCTTCTGCTTGAGCAGGGGGTTGGACTAGAAGACCTCCAAGGTCCCTTCCAGTTCTATTCTGATTGATTGATTGATTGATTGATTGTCAAGGCATGCTAATAGCAAAGTCATTAACAGTTCAAGATGAGAATTGTATGGGCACTCACAAGGAATCAAAGGGACTGAATCTTAGCCCCAGACATGTCCACAGTTCAGAATGCTCCAAGTTCTTACAGTTGACCGAAATCCTGTAAGGCAGAGCAGAAAATATCATAAGGTCCAGGTGAAGATTGGAGGTTTCTGAGTAGACCAACATGGCTTGGACTCAAAACAGTAACATGAAAAGGTGATCTGCCATGGAATGATTCCAGTTTCTTGCTGTTCCCAGAGACTTTTTAAGTTCCTAGCCTTTAAGTAGGGGTAAGTTGCACTAATCAATCCCGATTGTTAAAATTAGAGTAACAAGAGACCATGAGTGTCAGGATGACCCCCAATGTAATGGTATTTTTCTGTGTCTCTGACATTTAACTTTTCTATATAACAGCAGTGATGCTACTAGTATCTAGGTATCTAGGGTGGACATTCAGAACTTCTAATGGGAGTTACAGTCCACTTGTTCAGAACTGTGAGGCATCTTCTTCCGTGATGCTAGGACTTAGTACCTTGCCCTGTTTCTTTCCTTCTTCCAGTAAAATCCAAGTGTGAGGAGCAAGATATATGTCCTTCCAGTAGCAGTTACATCTCTTCAATAAAAATTACAAGTAGTTCTCAATTTACACAATTCATTTAGTGACCATTCAGAGTTACAGCGGAACTGAAATAAAAAGACTTATGACCATTTTTCACACTAATGACCATTGCAGCATCCCCATGGCCACGTGATCAAAATTCAAATGCTTGGCAGCTGGTTCATATTTATGATGGTAGCAGTGTCCTGGGGTCACGTAGTCCCCTTTTGCTACCTTCTGACAATCAAACTCAATGAGGAAGCCAGATTCACTTAACAACTGTGTTACTAATTGAACAACTGCAGTGATTCACTTAACAACTGTGGTAAGAAAGTAAAATGGAACAAAATTCATTTAGCACAGTCTCAATTAGCAACCGAATTTTTTTGTTCAATTGTGGTTGTAAGTTGAGGACTACCTGTATGTTATATCTAGCATATAGAAAGCCAGTTTAAAGTAGCTGTTAAACATTTTGGATTAGGCCTGGAGTGAGTCAGATTCTGATCCTCCTTCAGTCACAAAAGATTATTCAATTTATTTGTTTGTTTGTTAAATTTATTTGCTGCCTATCTCACTGTGGGACTACTCTAGGCAGTTTACAACAATAACAAAGGAAGAAATGGAAAGAGTGTAAACAAAACAGAAGTAAAATAATAGAACAATAAAATAAATAATGAAAAAACATAAGAATACATCAATCTGATAACAAAAAATGGATGGAGGGAGAGCAGAGAGTAAGGGGAAGGGAGGTGGACTCTGCCATCAATCCTGCAGCCACTTCCAGTATGGAACTCCCCCATCTAGACCTCAGAACAATCTGCAGAGCTGGCTGACTTGGATGACTTTGAACCACTCATTCCCTCCCTCCCTCCCACTTCCTAAGATTGTTGTGGAGTGGGGAAATAGGAGGAAAGAGCACTTTATGTCCTACCTTTGCTCCTGAATGAAATACAGTATTTTAGCAAATAAAAGTATGTATACAGCTCACCAGCAGCTTTTGTTTTTCCTTTAGAAATTGTAAATAGATATTATTGTTGAAAATTAAAGATGCTTTTTAAAAAAATTAAATTTAACTGCAGTGAATACTTGACTGCTCATACCAACTCTTCATTTCAGCATGCTTTGACTTTTTTGTTTTTTTGCATAAGCATTTCTAAATCATTTGTGTCATGACTAAGTATCATGGCTAATTCCTTTGTTTTGGATTCACTGGTAGAGAAGGTAAAAAAAATTGGTTTGTGTAGTCAGTTTGGTGTGACTGTTATAGCTTCCTATCCTTTCTACAATCAGACACTATATGAGGACCAACCAATAATAGACAAGCTTTTCCTCATAACTGTGTTGGAAGCACTATCCATCCATCCTTCAGCTGGCAAAAAAAGTATGCCAGCATAAAAATGTGCTGACCACATTGCCAAACTTCATTCTACCACAATAACAAGATTGATGAGTGGCACTGCCATTATCTACATAGGGCAAGCCAAATTAAGGAAATGGATTGGTAGATTCCCCTGGCTTCACTTCCACCAAACGTTACTTGCTCATAACAACCACCTCTTATTCTCCTCAAAAATGGAGTGGTTTGTGGTGAATGTAGGCAGCTCTGGGATATGTTTTAGGTAGATGTAAATCTGTTAAATTACTCAACCAAACAAATGGCATGCATTCGAGCAGTGTGGGAAATAAGGAAGCTGTCTCCATATTCCTTCCAATTCTTCTCTTGCCTCTTCCTTGTCTGTCACTTTATGACCACTTTATGTCACCTTGTCTGTCACTTTATGACCGCTTTATGTCACCTTGTCTGTCACTTTATGACCGCTATCATAAAGGAATGGGTCTAAGGTGTTGTTGTTTTTTCTTATAAAATAGGAAAAAGACAAATGGGGTTGGATATGTTTCAGAATGAAGTGGAAGGGAATGATTGATAGCAAATCCTGATTATTGCTGCAAGGGATCAAGGAGTCAGTTCTGACCTGACTTGGTAACATCTGAAAGTAGCCACTAAAGAGCCAAGGAGAACAAGTGTTTTAGAGCAGCCATGCAGATCTATTCAACTATATTTGCCATGCAGATAGTAACAACAGCTATCACTGTGACACCAGGAGATGCCAAAGCCAAAATGGAGTAAAGAAAACCGCAGTCCCACTAAATCAAACATGACATGACAAAAAGCAGTGGAAAGTATGGCTTCATAAGATTGATCCTGACAGCTTTGCCTGATTAGTATATAGTTGTAAAGCTCTTGCATAAGTTATCAGAGATAATAAAAATGGTAAAAAATATGATTGCACAAAATTCCCTGGAAAGCATAAATGAAAACCAGTAATGCACCCAGTGGAGACACAAGTAATACACATCTGATAGTACTTAGTACTCTCTCCTATCTTCTATGCAATAAAGAACTGACGCTCTTTCAGAAGAGTATAAAATATGTGTTTAAAAATAAGTTTGTTGCTCTTTTTAGAAGAAGCATGAAACAAGTTTGTATAAGGAGTCCACCTAAAATCTGATGAGCACTATTGGAAAGTGCAAGCCAGGTATTAACGTGGTGGAAATCAGATGCCCCATCTGTCCAGAGGTTAAACTAGTGCCAAGAAACCAGAATGGAGGGCTGTGACCAGCAAAGTTTAAACTGGTTAAAAGGGGCAGGGATCCCAGCTCCCGATCATGTTGGCAGTCAAATGGTCAGTGAAGTATGCCAGATTGTACTTGCAAAACACTATTGAGAGAAGAGAAAAAACATTATTTAAAGCTGGAACAACTGAGGATGACTATAAGTTGCCTCAGATATGGGTTAAGACTTAAACAACATCAGGAGGACGTGGAAGGAAAAATGCAGTTATTGGGGCAAAGTTTGTGCTGAGCACATAAATCATCATAGTGCTTTTGTATAGGGCTGCCATGGCTGGGCTGCCAAAATCCAGATGACTGCTAAATGACAACAAAGAGTTATAGTTTTCCATCTCTCTTTTCTATTTAGTGACCATATGGATTTCTGCAGCCCAAATATGATCATCCTTGGTGACATGAAGCTCTTAAGAGTGATATCAGCTTGAACTATGAATACATATACATACTTCTGAATGCTTTGCTCTTGATAGAAGACTGTTTAAAATATTTCAGTGGGCTCAATTTTTTTTAGAGTAGGAGCTGTCTGTAATAATTATCACACAATGGACCTTTAAAATACTACCTATTGTTTGAAAATGGCTTCTCCATACATGGGACCAAGTTTGTGTCTTTTTCCCCTCAATGATTATCATGCTTCCTTCTGGCTAGAGCATGGTTAGATGGGCATTTCTTTCCAGCCATCTTTTTTAGTTACAAGCCACTGACTAAAATTATCATGGAGCAATTACACTGGAGACAGTGTTCCATATACATTTCAAAATTATAAGATTGTCTCACCCATTTTTCTTCTTAAGGATTCTTCCATGACCATGAGAGCTGAAAAGATAGATTCTGAAATGGATGTAATAGAATTGAAATTGCCAGCTAAATTTGTATTCATTTATTACTCATACCATGTTTATCAGTGCTTTACAATTTCTGCCATTTTATTATGCAGGAATAAGCAGAGTGTTAGCTGATTAAAAACTGTACGCAGTGAGAAGTGAAACCCAAAAGATATAATTGTCTTTGATACTGATTTTATTTTTGTATTTACTTTGCAGGTGTTTTTCAAGGTCTGATCACCTTGCCCTCCATATGAAGAGGCACATCTAAATAATAGGGAACATACAGTGTGACCCGGATGCAGTTAGACCATAGCGTCATGGGAAGAAGGGTGGAACCCAATTGCCTGTCTCTTGCTACCTTCCAGAAGAAGAGAATTTGATCACATGTAAACTTTTATGCACACAATATGCACTAAATGCTATCCTGCTTTCAGCAGTACATTCTTCTGTTTCCAATGCCTTGCCCACCTGAAAGGCAGAAGACATGTGATTAGGAAAAGGGATGCAGGGGAAGTCTTCAAGACACAGTTGCTTACAGCACTTGAGAACTTGAAAATCTTTGCTCCTGTTTATTGCCAATGGAAATCAAAGCAGATGGAAGAGGATTCCTTGCAGGTGAACAGCATAGAAGCAGCATATATGTAACTTGCTTCTTGGTGCAACTTGACTGGGGAGGGGGGAACCTATTTTGGACTTGCATATTTGTAGCACTAACTTTTATTTTGAGATAATTTTGGAAGGAAAACTAATGACCTAGAAAAACCAAATTCCAGTTTGGTAGCCAAAACTTTATTGTCTTGGTTCCTTTCTGCCGATTTTGTTTTAAGGCACCCTTACATACAACGATTCATCAAGATTCCTCAAGAATTTCTTGATCTGCTCCATTTTCTTTTTTCATAGAACTGAGCTGTCAAGATCTGTTTAAGTCAATACCAATGGCCTTAATTGGCAGTACACTCTGCAGCGATCCTAGGATACACCTACCACTTGCTTCAGCTGTTGTGGACTTTGTCAAGGAGATATAGATATATAGATATATAGATATATATATAATAGAGAGAGAATAGTGTTTTGTTCATTTAATTTTGGTGTTTGGTATTTGGTTAGTACACAGAGGAACTGTGAAAACTGCTGATATGATTGCATAATGGTTGACAAGTGAAATTTCTGAGCAAGATCACAGTATATCTTTGGAGGCATCACCATATTGCCATAGTTCAGACGTGCTATTTAATTACCTAATGAAAACTTGAAAGAAAGCTTATTTGAAACTTTGAACCTTTTCTCCAAGTTTCTGAGAACTCATTTACACACCTGGATATCTGTCTTGGATTCTCTCACTCAGGCATGACTTCAGGTTTTCCTTCTGCACCATGGGGAGCATGCTTGTGGCACTCACAAAAAAATGGTTAGCAATTCTGGTTGCTTGTTGTTGCTAGCCCTCTTACCTGCTGAAATATGTGATAACATATATGTGTGTCTGGCACCCACAAAAGAAATATTTTGGGTTAAGCAGATCCATAGAATACTTGCAGTCATGTAAGTTATGAGTGGAAAAGTGAGAACCTCTAAGAGCTTTTAATACTAGTCTCTTACATGATTTCTTCTAAAAAAAGAAAATGCCTACCTAGATTCTCATTTCCCATTTTATTAAGGTGGTGTAATTCCCACTTGTCCAACACAATGCAGTTGAATGAAAGGACTGGCTTTTTGGTAAGCATGGACTTCTTTCCAAACAACTAATTTAAACAAACAAAAAAGTAGATGCATGGGTCCACTTCAAGCAATGGTTGTACTATTTAATGAACAATGGAGGCATCAGGCTCATGCTTGGATCTTGTAGATAGTTTGATGGATGTGGTCAAATTAGATTTTTTTTTCTCTACTTATGCACACACACACACTTACATCTTCCTCTATATATGCACAATGTTTATTTTTAGCTAGTTGGAGCTGGCACTATTCCAAAGACTGCCTTTTCAAACTATCTCTCATGCAGGTAAAGAGATAGTAATTCAGAATGGCTGTGTATAGTTAATTTGGGACCATCCCTGCAAGATGTGCTGAGAAACGGAATGGCCTGTAACTCTCTTGATTGCTACTCGTCCACTCACTAAACTAGCTCACTGCCCTATTTTGGACTGTTTTTGACGTTGACTGTTCACTAATTTCCTAATTCATCTTTAGGATGTAGAAACATTAAAATAACTTTTTATATCTTCAAATATATAATGGAAGTACAGACACTGATTCATAATACTTAGCCCTTACGGTTTTCTTTCCATATATAATTTCATTCAGCTACTGAGGTTCCAAACAGTCCCCTCCTCGGGCTCAGAATCCCTGCATATGCTGTGACTATCAACAACGATTTATATTGCAAATACAAAGTCTAGCCCTTAATGATGGGATGAGATATGGACCAAAACCTGAATAATCTTTACAGAGGCAATTAACATTAGGAATTTGAGAATAAGGGTATGATCTAAGTTTTATTCCAAAGATTTGTGGTGAAGAAATCTTGGAGCATTGTTTGCTGACAATCTTGTAGTTCTCTTTAACTGTGTTTGCATCTTTTCTGTTCTGGGGAGATGTTCACTGGGAATATGAGAACTCTGTAACTTGGTATCGGAATATTATGTGACAGTTTTAGAATATCAGAGAAGAGAGAAGACTGAACATCTAAGACAACGTATTAGCTGAAAAATCTCTACTGTCAAGATTTTTTGTTTTCTTGTAAAGTCTTACATAATGTGCATGCATATATCTCTGTGTGTGTGTACGTATATAGATGTGTGTATGTATATATGTGTGTGTATGTATGTGTATATATGCTCACACACACACACACAAATATATATGTAGCTGTCATGACATAGTCTTTAAGTAGTACCCATAGCCTAAAATATTCAGATCTGTTGTATCTAGAATGGAATTTGAGACTAAGAGTTAGGGACAATTTTAAAATTAGTTTGCTTTCTTAAATAATCTGAAGAGATATGAATGGGAAGCCAGAGAAACCAAAAGGAACTGTGTTCATCTATCTCTTATAGATATTAGAAATCTCAGAAAACTTTCTGTTAACAGGACTTGAAATAATCTGGGGAGCAAAAAGCTTGTTCCTTTTTTCCCTCTTCAAAGTAGATAAGGATTTGGGAGTAAGCCAACTAAATCAGACAGGGCCTCTTCCTGAGTAAATGTGAAAGGGATCTGCTCTCAGCCTGTGAGATGATGAACCAGGAAGAGATATTGATCCATAGTGGATGCATAAGGTTGCTATGTTTCCAATATAGATTATATGGCTATTAGCTGGCCAACAGCACCAAATAAATAAATATTTGGAAGCCTATAACTTGGTACAGCAAATCAATCCCAGTTTAGCAATCTGCCTCTGCCCCTAGTTTGCAATCTTTGTAAGGCTGCTAGCACTTATCAGTGGGAGCCTCTTAGTTCCCAGTGAACCACCTCATCCCCTGGCAGTGATAGGGTCTGTCTGCAATCCCAATTATACTGGCGTGGGAGGCAGGAAGGAGGAGGCACAGTTCTGGACAATGAGCCTTGGGAAATGCAAACAAAAAGTAATTTGTACTTGAGGTTTTCTTTTGACCACTTATCAAAAGAAAATCATGTCTGATGGTTGTGCCATACAAAAATGATTTTTAGTAGGCTCTGTATTTTTGTTACAAATTCAACAGAAATTGAGGGAGGGTGTGTGTAAATATTTCAAGGATCTAATTACATCATTTATCAGACCTTATCTTGGCTTCTACCATCCTATAAAAGGATTTTATAACATAGCAGTGATGGCAGGGTTCTACCACCCAGTTTTTATTAATGCTCTCAAGGAGAGGAAATGGCAAGGCAAGAGAGAGTAGCTAATTTCCTAATCTAATATAAGGAAGCTTGGATAGAAAATACAGGAAAAGCAAGCTGCAATATGAGGCATTTTATTCAGGCAGCCCTGTCTTTAAGCAGTATTCTTGTTGCTTCAGCAGCAGCAGTGTGCTGCATCCTGTTTTCAGTATGCCAGTTTACAATATGCTCTGGAAAATTTAAAATCGGTTAATTGCGTGGCATATTCTACATGATAATTTGTACTACACATTTCTTGTTTTCTTTAAAACATTTAACAGAGGGCCGTCTGTGTGTGTGTATGTGTATGTATGTATATGTGTTAAAGATTTTGCCTTTCCTTGCTAAAATAAGATAGGAGCTATCTTCAGAGAAATAGCAAGAGTTGACACACACACACCCCAACCCCTTTCAGCAACAAGGATCTCTCTCTTTCTCAGTGGGGATACAGCAAATGCTTCATTTTTCTTAAAAGCTCTCAAACAATAGGGGGAAAGTATCAAGAATGTATTAACCTGCTGTAATTTCAAAAGCACACTAAAATATTATTGGATTTGAAAAAGTTGGTGTACTCATATTTTTAAATTGAACTATGTTTATATTTTTTTAAAATTTGTTGATTGGGCATAAGGCCAAATTGCAGGATTACACTCCCAGGTTCTGTGTACATGTGTACATGTGCTAAAATATCTAAAATATAAGCCCATGATGTAGATGAAGTGAAATCAAACTCTGCCTGATGTAGTAATCAACAGTCCCTACTTCTGTCTCATTTGGTGAGGGCCCTTACTACTGACAGTGAATTTTAAAAGAATGTTCGCTTATTTGGAACAATTTTGCTTTATTGTATACCATGAGAAAACAGAATAAAAACTGGGGAAGAAAAATGTTTACAAAAGTACCCTGAGTTTTATGCCACATGGAGGGAAATGACATTAAATTTATCTATCTGTCTGTCTGCCTGCCTGCCTGCCTAGCTACCTATCTACCTACCTACCTACCTGGGCTGCGGTGTGCAAAAATCACCTATCAATATAACATACAATTTCTTGGGCATCTTTTTTAATTCCTGTGTGCCAGTTTATTACCTGGATAAATAAATCAGCATGGTTGATAGGTCCATTTGAGAAGCCATCCCTGAAAGTAATATTTTTACACTCCTGTCACTTAATATTTTCATTTATTGTATTACTATTCCTGTGGCTAATAAATGGTTCTTTGGAAGGCCGTATGGTCAGACCAGAATATATATCTGGTCCAGTATATCCAGTATATTGTTATTCGTTGTTATTTGTATTTTATGCATTTTTGAACATTGTATCTGCTAATCCCTGATCACCAAAATTGTAACACTGTTTTTAAGCACTCATTTATTATTGATCCTTCACTACCTGATAGACATTGTATTTATTTATTTTTCTTAGTTTCACAGATATAGTGAAATTTGTGCGAAGTTGCTCTGTTCTAAGAAAAACTAAACAGCACTTCAATCAGCAAATGAACACTGTAAGTAAATACATGGTAAAAATCTCTTCAACAAATTGAGAGTACTATAATAGTACCATATTGAGAACAGTATTTTGTCCTAAAATTAGCACTATGTAAAGAGAATATTAGGGATTTTTTTTAAATATGATAGAATACCACAAATATTGGCTGAGCAGAGAGACTAGGGAAAAAAATCACACAAGTAGAGTTGTTTTCAGCCCACCTCCTTCCTTGCCTTGTGTTCTTTCTCTGCACCTTCTCTCTCAGAGTAGTGCTTCCAGTGGGGATATAATAGTGCTCTGTTCATGTCCAGTTCCTTCAGGAGTCATCTCCACTTGGAGGGATTCTGCATTGGAGCTGGGATTATGCCTTCTACATGGCTACCAATTCCACGGATGCCACACACTTGGAGGGTAATAGGACAAGGCTAGAAGCGTGGATGCACAAATGCTTGTATGAAATGTTTATAACAAGTAAATAACTTTTCTGGGGATAGAATGGACAGGTTAATATTTCATTCCTGGTAAGGAGAAATACTGTCCCAAATCCAGAATGATGGACATGCCAGGGTCTGTCTTCCTCACATGACCCTTATCAGATGCATAAGCTCTTCTGCTGATTATTGTGCATAAACTTGATAAAGTGAACAATAAATATTTAAATGTCTTGAGCAGCTGGTCAAGCAGTTGCCCTTTTTTCCACCCTGCCATGAGGTATGTAAGAAAAATTGCAAATCAACAATCAGAAGTCAATCAATTTGAATTGGTAAGGAAAAATTGGAATCTCACCCCAATTCGAGGTTAGCCAAAGCTGAGCTTTATTGCCAATCTTCACAATCAAGTCATTTGCTGCTTCTAAAGCAAGGTTATTCTTGTGAAGTATATATTTTTGACAATGAGGAAACATGCAGACTTGATGTATTGAATTGTGAGGCAGCATTGAATGCATTGAACCTGGGATCCCAGCAAAATGTAAGATTTGTATAAAGCGAGATGGGCTTTATACAAGTCAAATAAATAAAGAGGTTAGGCATCTCTTATGTGTATCCTGTTGTCTGCAGTAACCTATTCCAGAAGTAGTTCTCAGTATCAACTCCTTCCTAAATTTTATTGGGGAAGGGATGGAATTAGCAAGCAGCATTGCATTAAACCCATGTCCCTCCTATTCCACAGTTCTGACAAACAAACAAACAAACACGATTAATTTGGATACTAAGAAAGTTCAGAAAAAATTCCAAAGGAATAATAAAGTAGGTAAGCTTTGCCTCTTATTAACTACGATGCTGGTAAGATTGCTTCATGATCAAGATTAGCTTCTGTTGCATCAGTCCAAAGATCCAGAGTCCCCATTTCCAGTCAGTTTTCCTGCTGTAGTTTATACTATAAGGAGGTGCTGGGTTTCATGGATTAGTGATTCTTCTTCCTTCACATATAATGTGCTCAATCTGCAGAGGCACACATTCATCATACAGTTAGATTCTCCAAGCAGCTGGTTCTACAGTGATTCTGATCTTGACTTAAAGACTGATGATATATATGAGCAGCATTCATTAGCTCCAGAACTGGAACCCTTGCCAAGGGGTTCCAGGACTATGATAGGAGAAATTACTCCCTTGAAACCACCCCCTTTTAATCTTTCTAAAATTATATCAAGGGAAAAGCATGTCAGAATTTAGACAATGGGTACAATGAATATTGCTTAGGGAAGTAAAGGATTGGGGAATTTGTAACAGATTCACCAGATCCTTTTT
>JANHFL010002812.1:121205-131923 GCA_032468155.1 Oxyrhabdium leporinum | reverse complement strand
TCTATCTATCTATCTATCTATCTATCTATCTATCTATCTATCTATCTATCTATCTATCTATCTATCTAATCTATTTAACTATATCTATCATCGTCATCTATCATCTATCATTATATCTATCTATCATCATCATCAATCATCTATCTACTGTGTTTTCCCCAAAAATATGACCTACCCTGAAAGTAAGCCCTAGCCTGATTTTTACACGTGCACCCAATATATAAGCCCTATCACCAAAATAAGCTCTAGTTAAGTCCCCACCCACTCTGGGGTGCATAGGCTGGGGCATGGGTAAAAATTAAGCTAGGGTGGGAATGGGGGGGAGGGAGCTGTGCTACTTACCAGGCCTTGCACACCCTGACATCTGCCTTGCATTGCCGGCCCACTTATTCTGCGGCTACTTGTGCGTCACCCCCGGCCTCTGTTTGTCTGTTACAGGCCCTTTGGGAAAGGCCGAAATGAGAAACGGGAAAGCTGAGAAATGAGGTTTGGATTGAGCCGGAGCTCTGTCATTGGCTGCAGAGGCCTTTCACAAAGGGCATCTGATGGTGAAATGGAGGCCAGGGGTGATGCGTGCATCAATCTGGACGTCATTTCTCAGCTGCAGAGGCCTTTCCAGAAGGTCTCTGATGGCGAAATGAGGCCGGGGGGCATTACATGCGTCAATCCAGAACCCATTTCTTGGCTGCAGAGGCCTTTCCTGAAGGCTCTGACAGTGAAATGGAAGCTGGGGGCAGTGCATGCAAGCGGCGACAAGCAACTGCAGAAGAAGTGGGCTGGCAGTAGGCCAGCTGTCAGTGCCACCGCCACAAGGTGAGTCAAAGGAAGACACTCCCCAAAAATAAGACCTGGTACCTTTTTTGGTGGAAAAAAAGACCAGGTCTGATTTTTGGGGAAACACGGATATCTATCAATCTATCTATTATCTATCTGTCTATCATCTATCATCATCTATTATCTATCATCATCATCTATTATCTATCATCTATCATCATCAGCTATCAGCTATCATTATCAGCTATCATCTGTCTATCTGTATCTAATTATATCTATCTATCTATCTATCTATCTATCTATCTATCTATCTATCTATCTATCTATCATCAACTATCGATCTATCAACTATTATCTATCATCTATCTATCATCTACCTATTATCTATCATCTATCATCATCTATCTATCTATCATACATACATACATGCATACATGCATACATACATACATACATACATACATACATACATACATACATACATACATACATACGTAATATACTTTTATTCAAGGAAATTATAATAAGAATGACTTTACATTCTTACACAGGAAGATTTGTATTATTTGTAAAATGTCTAGAATCCAGATTGGTAACATTACAGTATACAAGTAAAACATTTCTAGGAAGCTGAGGACAGGAAACGAAAGTGATGAACATTTATGTACTTTAGGAATTCATACTATGCAGTATTGTTTTAATCAAAGATTATTTTTTTTCAAAGGTGGCCAAGAATTTCTAATTCCAAATAACCAAGCTTCATTTCTTAGGGTTTCCCCACCTCCAATACAATTTACTACCAAGTATAGCACATTAATTTGTCTTTACTAGCAACTGGTCTGTTAGGCAATCAATGGAGAAAAATTTAACTATGCTGCTTGGATTCTGATTCAATAATAAATAGCATACAAAAATTAGTCTTCATAGCAGTGGGGCAGTCAAAGTCGCATACTTGTTAAGGGATAATGTAAACGAATTTAAGTGACAAAATCCATATTAACAAGGTAGATATGAGGAGGCCCAATGGTATTTCAGTATTATAATAAATTGAAAAGTTAGAGGCAGAGGTAAATCTTTTTTTTTGAGAGTCCCCAACATAGGAATGACAGAAAATCAGTCATGAATATTTTGAAATTCCATTTCCCAGATTTCTTGCTTAATAGCTCATCTAGCATTTTCAGGAACAAATGAAACAAGAAATTCAGATAAAAAGCTGTTAGTTTGACACTACTTTTTTTCCAGGACCAGTAGATGGATTGATTTGCTGAAAACAAAAGGAAAATATTAATATAGATTATGAGTGTCAAACTCATGGCATCACGTTGCCATCACGTGATGTTTCATGACATTTTTTTCTTTCATGGAGCTGAGGTGGATGTGGCCTGCACATGACGCATCCGGCCTGCAGGCCACCAGTTTGACACCCCTGATATAGATCAATGTAAAAAGAATGGATTAAGTACTAAAAAAGGAAGGGGGTGTGGCACATACATACATCATCACACACACAAATCATCTGGGTCTATTTTTTTCATCCAGAATTCATGGATGAAAATTCCAGAATGGAACAAAGATAAGTTTCTACCAAAATTGATGAAAAGGAATAAAGCTCACTGTTCCAGAAACAGGTTTACCATTTCAGTAAGAAGTGGCAGAATGTTGAATCTTTGTTCTAAATCAAACCAACAGCTATAAATTATGTTTTTTATAAACTTGCATTTTACCTCTTGTAAAAAGTAACAAAATACATATATTTTCTAGACAGAAAATGATAAGAATGTAGTGAGATATACTACTAAGCAAATATGCACAATAAATCTGAGATCAAATTAATTTTCATTGAACCATATTTAATTGAAGAAATAATTAACTGCCAAATTGGCATCAGGATAAAAATAATAAGATTTCTGAAGTAGGAAGTGCAATGTCTTGACTTTCTTTTGAACGTTCATAAATGCATCATGCAAACTTGCTGTCTGAAATTATAGTTGTGTACCACCTGCAGTTTGCATAAGCATGTGTAAAAAAATGGCATTTTAAAAATTCTTCTGCCTTTTTTACTGGTCATGTTTTAGTCTCAAATAATTAAGCCAAATAAATCTGTATTGACTGATTAAATTAACATGATGTATGAAGCTAGATAATTACACCATGCAAGATATAACACCATATTCCTAGAAGCTGTGGAAGGTCTGGTCCTCAGCCTTTCTGGCTGCTAAGCATTTGTCAGGCATTTTCAAGATTGTTTTTTTTTTTTCCTTTTCCAACAACAGAATCATCTCACTGCAAAATTGGAGGGTCTCTTGGAGGACAACAGAGGGCTTTGTATCCTTTGGATACAAATTTGGATGATCCCCAGGTCACATTCAGCCTTGCAGCATCCCCCCAAAAATGAGTACTGTACCAATTTTCAGCAATTTTGTATTTTGTTTTGTCCTCCTAATTGTGTGAAAGAGAACAGAAGACCACTGAGAAGGAAACTGCTTCCATGTCCACCTTCCATTTCCGGAAAAATACCTAGAAACCTTGCTTCCATAATTCAGCCATTTTATCCCCAAATTTCAACACCAAAATGTTAGGATATTTTCTGGGTTCTGGGCCACATTAAGAATGGAATTCGAAGCAATTTGTGTTGCAAAAGCTTCTTGCTTACTGTCCTACTCTTAAAAATACAAAACAAAACAAAAAAAGAATTGCGTACACTCTTATTTAAATAACCCAGGAACTGGAAACTCATTTAATTAGGGGTGTCAAACTGGCAGCCTGCGGGCCAGATGCGTCAGGCCATGCCCACCCCAGCTCCGTGAAGGGAAAAAACGTGAAACATCATGTGACGGCAGTACGACACCGCGGGTTTGACACCGTGCACTAAATCCTTATGCAATCTGTTCTACTATAGAATAGTTACTATTACCACAAAATGCCTTCTAATGTTTGATCAAAATCTGTTTCATTAGCATTTCTATCTATTTATTCCAGTTTTGTCTCTTGGAGCAGCATAAAACATCTGCTCCATCTTATGTGTGACATCCCTTCAAATACTTGAAGACAATAATCATGTCTCACCTTTAATTTTACTTTATGCAGACAAAGTACCTCCAACCAAACTATATTATTCAAAATTATGGGATTTGTATAAAATATCTGAAGAACAAGTTGAGAAAAGATAATTCAGAGCATTTAGCAATAGCAATAGCACTTAGACTTATATACCGCTTCATAGTGCTTTACAGCCCTCTCTAAGCGGTTTACAGAGCATATTGCCCCCAACAACATTTTACCCACCTTGGAAGGATGGAAGGCGGAGTCAACCTTGAGTCTGGTGGGATTTGAACTGCCAAATTACAGGCAGTTGACAGTCACCAGAAGTAGCCTGCAATACTGCACTCTAACCACTACGCCACCGAGGCTCTTTAGACCATAATTTGCCCCCTAAGAGCTAGTGGTACACTTAATAAAAAGGATTCCACAGTTTTCTTCAATGTTTTGGTGATGTGTGTGTAATGTAGACATGTGTATGTGTATAATAATATATTTTTAAAACCTGTTTTTTTTCTGCTCTGGAAAACATGTTCATTTCCACCATTTTTTTTCATCTTCCCCTTCTCTTCTTACACAATTCCCCAAGATGTACAAAGATTATCCTACATAAAGTTTCTGGCTATCCAACCCAGCCTTGGACTAATTAGTAAACATGTTGTAATTGGCCATATAATATTATTTTGGAATAAAAAACAAGATGACCACAGGCCCACTGCTGCAAGAAGCAGGGGGACATGAACTGTAAAAAATTGTTCTGAATACCTGCTCTTTTAGGGATATATTTCTGGCTTTTTGTAAGTGCTATAAAAAATTGAAGTGCTTCTACACTCACTGGAAAAATGCATCACAGTACAACATATACACTTAGTTTTCTGATAAGAAAGAGATAGGCTGAATGTAATGAAAAGTGTGAGAATGTCAAAACATATGAGATGCTGGTCTACAAGGAATGCTTATGCAAAACATGATTTTGTACTATAAATAGGGCAGCTTTAATTGATACTCTAAAGCAGGGTTGTCAAACCGGCAGCCCAGGGACCGGATGCGTCATGCACAGGCCACGCCCACCCGAACTCCATGAATGGGAAAAACATCGTGAAACGTTATCGGACAGCAATGTGACCTGAGTTTGACACCCATGCTCTAAAGTCTAAACCTTACAGTAAAGCAAACAATTAAAAATTAGTCTTTTTCTTCAAACAACATCACACTTTATTCTCAATTTCAACTTTATGGCTTGCTGAACTGATAGCATAATGAGTCATAGCAGGATGACATACTTACAGTAGCACTGTTTAACTAACTACAGCGTTGATATTCAGAAGGTGTAAAACACTGTTCTTTGTGTGAGATGTCACTTGCCTAAGGTAAGCAAAGTATTTTACCTTACCCTGAATGGAAGAAAAGGAACTGTAGTTGAAATTAGATTTTTAAGTGGAAGGAGTGTGTGTGATAGCAAATATTACCTATTTTAAAAAATGCATATGCCAAACTCCCAAAAGAACAATTAGATTAGATAGCACACAATGAATATAATGGGGACCTTTTCATATGTACACACCGTTTCAAGAATAGTCTTTGTTCTTCATGTAGACTTAAATTATACAATAAAATAGGTAGCCAAGTGTACAGAGGAGAGCAAATCTAAAGCCATATGGCTCCTTAGTACCATCTTCCCATGAGTAACAAAATTTTATAGCTCTTTTGAGTGTTTTTTGCTATGTATCCCGAGTAAGTTGTTTTAAAGTCAGCACAAAATCCTCTGACTATATCTTGGCCATTTCAAATAGCATAAAGTCCCAAGCATACAAAATGCCCCCAAAATGACTTGTTCTGATCTCAACACAGATTGTTCTGCTTATTTCTGATATCAGAATAAAACATTTAAGCCTTTTGGAATTTTCTTCCTGTACAACCAATTTGAATGCTTAGATGGATGGTTTCTAAGTAGGGCTGTTATGCAATCAGGCGATGCTCTCGATTCTCTTCAGAACAAGAAATCAGAACATCTGCTAACAGAGAGCAGGAACTTTCTGCTGGTAGCTCCTTGTTGCATAATGACTTCATGTGGGAAATTCAGCAAGGCACATCATTCTTGGCTCTTAGAAGAAAATAGAAATATAGATATGCTATTTCTGGTCTCTGATGAGCCTGTCTGAAACTGGGGAGTAGACCATAACCTGGATTTAGGTGAAGCTCAGATTTTAAAATGGAGTGAGGCCATTCCAGAAAGATATTCATTCCCCTCCCAAGCAATTCTGCTCCAGGTTTTAGTGAAGCTCCTCTTTGATTTGTTTCTCTAGAAGAACAGCAAAGAGCAGAACCACAACAGTTAACAAAAAAACATCAGAGATCCAGATGACCCTCACCCTGATAATGTTTAGGAAGTTACTGAAGATCTGCCTATTAATATTTGTCTTCAGGTCATTTTGTGAACCTTTTTCTTTTCTTATTGTTCTTGCTTTTTTAACTAGCTGGAGAGCTGTTAGGAGTCAGGGAGCTCTAAATTTTCAGGCATATTCTCTCTCTCTCTCTCTCTCTCTCTCTCTCTCTCTCTCTCTCTCTCTCTCTCTCTCTCTCTCTCTCTCTCTCTCTCTCAGTTGGAAGGGACCGTATAAGTCTTTCTAGTACAGCCCCCTAACAGAAGACCCTATACCATTTCTGAACAAATGACTGTCTAATCTCTTGTTGAAAACCTACAGTGATGGAGTACCCGCAATTGTGGAGGAAAACCATTACACTGGTTCATTGTTCTCACTGTCAGGAAATTTCTCCTTAGTTCTAGACTGATTCTCTCCTTGATTAGTTTTCATCCATTGCTTCTTGTCCTGTCTTCAGGTGCTTTTGGAGAAGAGGTTCACCCCCTCTTCTTCATAGCAGCACCCTTCTTCTTCACTTTTGGCGCCATCTTGGTTTGGCAGGAAAGAGCTCTTTTCCACAGAACTCTTATCATATAATAATATATAGTATATAAAATATATCATATAAAACTCTTATCATGAGGAAATCCTTCCTAATATCTGCATAACTTTGCCTATATATGAATATTGTTAGATCATGATTTAAAGTTTCACCTTGTTACTATTCTATATTTATTATGAACTGCTTGGAACTTATAGAAAATTGAGAGATGGGTAGCTAGATAAATACAAGTATATACAGAAAAAAAAATCAACACAAGTAGAATTAGCCTATCTTGCAAAGAAGCTGTTATTGGTTACATTCCAACAGCACATTAACTTTTTATTACTTCTCACAGCATTAAGGATTTTGAGTATATGTGCTAAATTTCCATAACTTAAATCAGGAGTGGCTAGCTTCTGAATTTTTAGAACCCACTTCTTTAGAATGACCAGAGTACCCAAAATGAATTTTGGTTTACAGCTAAAACAAATAGTAGTAGAAACAACAATAGCATATACACTGGCTTCTTCAGAAAAAAACAATAACATATACAATGCTCCTGCGTATTGAATGCATCCAGTACCTCTACAAAGTGAACAATATTGAGAGCAGAGGGGCAAATCAGATAAGACAAGAATGGAATGGAGTGAAAAAGAAAGCACAGCCAGATCAGTGTCTACATTTACATCACTTATTGAAAGCAGTCTCTGATCTAGGGAACCAATTTGAGCCCACCACCCTAAACCACACCTGTATCCTATAGCATAAACTTGGCATTCCATATATCAATTTTTAGGTAATCAAAGCACCATAAGAACATCAGAATGGCCTGGCTGGATCAATCCAATGATCTTTCCCCGTCTGCACCTAATTTCGGTCAAAACATCTACAGTCCTGACAATATAATTTGTCTGCCTTCTGCCTGACAATATATTTTGTCTGCCTTCATCTCAATTGCCTGGGACCAAGTCAGTCTTAAGTTTTCCTTAATGTTATTTACTTAAGTCAACAGCGTGACCTAAAGTGGATAGGATCCAAGCAGCACTATTTGATCATTTCAGCAGATGCATGCTTGCCCCCTTCCTTCAGATCCAAATCAACTGTATTAGTTGCCATTTCACTGTTCCACTGTTGCTCGAAATAGTGCCAGGGATCAATCGGAATTGCATCATAGCATAAGATTGCAAAATGGGCAATACACTATTACTTTAGCGCAACCTTGTAATAGTGAAGAACTACTGCAGAAAGCTGAGATAAACATCTTCTCATCACTGCCTCCCAAACTTTTAAGGACTTGAGAAATTTTGTATTTAATGTCTATGAAAAGAAAAGAAAAAAAGAAGGGGAGAGAAATCTTCAAGTAGAGTCCTGCGTAGGGATCTGTTCCTTCTTGTTTTTTTTTCTCTTTTTTTCTTTTACTTTATTCAGCTCAGGTTATACAGAATGAGTTACAGAGAAATGAGCTAGATGGATAGAGTTCCATAGCCAAATATTGTTAATTCTTACTTATTGATTTTACATTTTAGCAACTACAGTACATAGTGTCTATTCAAGGTCTTTCACAGGGAAGGTCTGCTGATCCTTGTCTGTGTAATTTCTCTTACTGAAATGGAAGACACAAATATATATAGGGGTGTGTGTGTATGTATATGTATATGTGTGAGAGAGAAAGAAAAAATGGGGTGTGCTGGGGAGGGGAGGGAGAGAGAGAAAGAGAGTGTCTGCCAGCTATTATTGTGTCCAACAAAGATAGAACAACTACAGCATTGCCCCATGTGAATTACAGCCTTTCAAGCAATGATAGCTGTAGGAAAAAAGTAAATATTGACACTTCAATAATGTTTGCCTAGCAATCAGCAAACAGCATTCAAATGGTCTATTGAATCAATTAGGAAAATGGAGAATTGCTGTTCTCTAATAAGAAAAATATAGTGAGTTCTGGCATCACTGACCATATTCACCTTCTGAGTACTTCTGGGAACCTATTTGTGTAATGCTTAAACATTAATATTTAGATTTTGGAAAAAAATACTGCATCCTTGTAATTGTAGCTCTCAGGAACTCTATTATAGCATTGAGTGTTTTGCCTTAATCAGCCTTTAATGCAAAATTAATTCAGCAAGGGGAGAAGATGGGGCAGCCAACTTCCTTGAAATTGTAATGGCACAATCCAGTGAAAGTTAGTTGCGACTAAGAGACTTTCCAGATGTCCTTTTATAAGCAGAATATTCCGCTTAAAGGCAATTTTGATAATGCAGAAGCTGTACCATATGAATCTGCTTCTTCCTTAAATCAAAGAAAATCATTCTTCATTTCAGGTCCAGAACATTACTGGACTTGTTAATATTCCAGGAATTTTGGCCACATCTTGGCAGCTGATAGGGACAAACTGTTCTCCCCCTGAAGGATTTCTCACCACCACCAGTCCTTCAAGTATGCCTGTTCTGCTTCAGCATTTCATTTCTGTCTGAAACAAGGCCAACACAGCTATCTTACAACCAGTCTTTTCTCTTTCATCTAGTCCCAACAGGGGTTTGGAATTTTGTTCATAAATCTTCTAATATCTTGTGCTTGGACATAGATTGTTAACAATACCTCTGTCTCATCTCCACCATCTATACGCTCAGTAGGACTTTGGTAATAAAAGCCTGGCATGATCAGATCTGTAGTTATTTGGAAGGGATCCAGAACACTGATGAAGTAACATGGTGTGTTCCACCATTGCACCGGGACTCAACAGAACCATATGTTGTCTCAGATTTCTCTTCTCAGATTGCAAATAGAACTACAGCCATAGAGGGATAAATCTAACACCAAAAATCGTCTTCTAACCTTCTGCCATTATTGAAGGTTAGTTCTTTCTTGTGTTGGAAAAGCCTAACATTAAAAAGATGAAAAAGGCTTACAAACTTTTTCACATGTTGAAAAAAAGTTAGGAAGAAGCTGTAAAGGGAGAAATTTTGGGGCACAATGAGCGCCCTACCGATAGTTGTATACCTGGCCCAGAGGAATATAAGCCAATTGGAAGACATCTTTTTTAAAAAATCTTCTTTGAAAACTCTTCTTGAAGAGTGACAAGGATTGCTTCTCTCATGCTTTGGCCCTGCTGCTCCATTGCTGGCAAATGCCTTAAAATCTCAGGCTTGCCCAGTGTTGACAGGCAACTGGAGTGACCTGTGTTTCATATTTGTTCTTTGTTTGTGGCCAGGGAAGAGGGTAAAATGTTCACAAGATTCTCTTTCCTAGGTATGAAAAAGGCTGCCTGGTCATGGTTATTAAAATCTTAAGTTGAGCCAGCAGGGAAAGGAATACCATTTGTCAATCAGCTTATGTCACAATATGTTTTGGATCAGCACAGATGTTAAAATTCTCCCCTCAAACCTCTCATTTCCTCTCTGGAAGTAATTATTTTTACATGAAGATTACTTAGTCATTAGGAGTCTGAAGTGCTTTATCCCAGGCAAGCCTTCTAAAACTATTTTAAATGCAGGTTGGAATTGATTGATTTGTATCTTTAGGAGAATCAGATGGCAACCTTTGTGAGAACTTATCTTTTCAGAATGACTCCCTGACCAATGGTGCAATCTAATTTTTTTCACCAATGGTTCTATGGGTGTGGCTTGGTGGGGGTCATGTGACTGAGTGGGCGTGGCCAACTCAGCATCACTCATGGCAAGGTGCAAAGGAGAGGCCGGCGCGAGGGAACTACGAGGAGCAGGGGAAAAGGAAAAGCCCCCTTCCCTCACGCCGGCTGCTCTGTTGCCTGTTTTGCCATTGCAGCCCCATGCCATGGAGCTTTCACCCACTAGATGCCCTTGCTTTCCCCTAATTCTCCAAGCATTTCTTTGCCTACCTCATTTCCAGCTCCATCGCGTTTCTCCTTCTTGAAATTCACTGAATCAATTCCAACTTCGCGAGATCTTTTCCTTTCACGAGAAGTTGGAATTGATTGAACTTTTTTTTAGGGAAACTTTCATTTCCCTGCACACGATGGCGAG
>JANHFL010002812.1:62255-83696 GCA_032468155.1 Oxyrhabdium leporinum | reverse complement strand
ATAGGTTTTACAGCGCCCAGGACAGACCGCTTCAAAAAAGCAGTCCTCGACTCAACGATGTCAAACCGGAAGTCGTGCTATAGTGATTATTAGTGTTTCTTCTAAATAAATGGGCAATCACAACAGAAATGGTAGAACATCAGGATAATTCTTGTAATCTTTTGGAAGTTCCTCCTAAATGTTTGACCCATTTATAATTAATGCTTTGCTTATAACAGAATAAAAATCTTGCAGATACAGAATTTGATTACACTCAGCTTATTTGTAAAAGAAATCCAGTATGAGTCTCAACCAAGCTAAAAAGATTACTCTAATGCACTGAGAGATAACGACCTATTCAGTTTTTTTAATAGCAAGCAATGTAAAACTGCTTAAGCACTGAATAAACAATATGAATTGAAAAATTAGAATCTTAAAAAAAGACCAGAGCAAAGTACTTATTCTCAATATAAATCATAAACTGTTACTATAGGCAAAATATTGATTTTAACACTTTAAGATACTTGCATGTACAAGTTTCTGCATGTTTTGATATCCTGATTAGCCAGATCTTACTCAGCGAACTATTTCCCATCTTTCACAGTGAGGGGTGTACAAGTGTGTGCATGTGTGTGAAATGTCTGTATCTCTCACTGCTTTCATTTTGCTAGTCTTCCACACATGTGGGTCTATGTCTGGGATAGTGACTGGGATCACATCTCTCCAATCCCTCACATTCAGGATGGAACTTACTTGTCCATGCTATACCAATCCCCAAGTAGAGAGGCCTAATCTGTCTAGAAAAAAACTAAACAAAAATTTCAAAATTCCAGAAATATGAGGTGAGGTCATTCACACTTGCAGGAAAACTATTCTGCCTTTTCTCTTTTCCCAGTCAGAGAATTTTGGGAAAGTAATTAACTGTTCAATATATCAATTTTAAAAATAGTCTGGATTGTTTTACTGAGTGCTCCAAATTAATGTGAAGGTTATACCCTAGCCTTAAAATGAATTAATGGATACATAATAAGCAGTACAATAACGAGCCCAATTTAATGCTACCTGTATAAATTATGCAAATCATATGAACATGTTTTTTCTTGTTGTTTCATTTAATACAACAGCTCAAAGTACAGTGGATAAGTGCATAAAAAGGCTCTTCCATAACTATAGGTAGTCCTCGACTTACAACAGTTCACTTAGTGACCGTTCAAAGTTACAGCACTGAAAAAGTGATCATTTTTCACACTTATGACCATTGCAGCATCCCCATGGTCACATGATTTACATTCAGCTGCTTGACAACTGACTCACATTTATGATGTTTGCAATGTCCTGGGGTCATGTGATCACCTTTTGCAACCTTCTGACAAGCAAAGTCAATGGGGAACCCAGATTCACTTAACAACTGTGTTACTAACTGAACAACTTCACTGATTCACTTAACAAACATGGCAAGAAAAGTCATAACATTGGGCAAAACTTACTTAACAAATTTCTCGCTTAGCAACATAAATTTTGGGCTCAATTGTGGTTGTAAGTTGAGGACTACTTCTACTTAGCCTGGTGAAAAGTTGTAAACTGTTTTAGTGAATATTCTGGATATCATTTTATTATTTTATATAACTTTTCTCAAAATATTCTTAAAACAAAAATAGACCTATAATATCTGGGGTACTTTTCCATGTTAGGCCTGCTTGCATTTTAATGAGTATTCCTAAACAAAAAAACTTTGAAATGTAAAAATACGAAGTTCACACCTGAAAATTGATGTTTGAACCTTGCTCCCCAAGTGAAAAAATGTGTGTAGTGTTTTACATTAGTTTTCAACAACACATATTTATTCAGGATACAATATGATGCATTCCTGCAAGGATTACAGTCCTATGAGTGCTCAAAACATTTCACATTATTTTGAAATAAGTATACTGCAAGATAGGTTGGTAAATGAAGGAAAGCAGAAACAGTAATGAATTTATCCAAATATTGAGTTTCCACGAGAGATTTAATTATCCCTTGGTTAATCCGCTGCTGCAAGTTCAAGGTAGAATATGAATTGCTTTTGAAACATTATTCCTGCACGTATATGCAGATGTATGTCTGTATGTGTACACACACACACACACAATCGAATGCTCCCATCTCGCCGGAGATATATGAAACTCTAGTGCCCTCATAAAGCATCTAGGCTTTGTTATTTATTTATTTCAATAAACTACTTGGATATTTTATATTTAGATCACTCCAATATTGCACTTTTGAATGCTGTGGAAAGAATGTTTTTAATCTTTTTATGTCCTTCTTGGTCTTTCTAGATCCAATCAAAGAATTACATTATTTGCAATCATGTTGGTCAGTCCTAACTCAGAACAAATAAGAGATTTGAATTTTCCTCAAGAAACACATTTTTGAGTAATTTAGTTCTATTAAGGCAGAAATGAAAAAACACACGTTATCTAGCACTATTCTTAGTGAGAGCAAAAGTTCTGTACAGCTAAATCAAAAGTAATACAGAACTCTTCCTAAATGTGAGTTATGACCAGACAAATAGCACCATCTGTAGGACAAATGAATGCACTGGCATAAAATATCAGATTCAGCTTTAAGAGCCTATGCCAGTGGTGGTTAACCTTTTTGGCACTAAGTGCCGAAATGGGAGCATGCATGCCAGCAAGCGGAACAGCAGCTCGATATGTGTGCGGGAGCGCCGAAAACTGGTTTCTAACGCACATGTGCGCGCAAAGACCAGCTGGCTGGAGTGCGCATAAGTGGTGGGGGAGCTGCTCTTCCGGTTTCCGGCACTCCTGTGTGAAGATCAGTTGGCAGGCGCGCATGCACCGGAACCCAGAAGAGCAACAGGTGATGGCTGGTGTGCCCAGAGAAATGGCTCTGCGTGCCACGACCAGTACGCGTGGCATAGGTTCACCATCACAGGCCTAGGCTGTCTTCACTGGTCAGCTTGACTGGGGGTATTAGAAACTGTAATCCAACAGGTCCAAATCATTTCTTCCAAAACATTTTAAAAACACAAATATCCCTGGCTATTATATTTTACAGTTGATCTTCAAAATGGCATCTGATAAATAAGTATGAAGCTAGAGGAACAAAATACTTGTATTTGTATGCAAGCCAATAAATTATTATGCAATCAAGTTCTTATTAAGAATGAAAACAATAGATTTTTATTTCTACTCAACAGTTAGCATCCACTGGGTTTGGTAAATATACTTGCAGTCACATACGTATGTCCTTCATTTTCAGAAGAGATATTAATTTGAGAGACAGGATTATTAAGGAATCTTATTCAGATATTTTTTCTTAAACTACAAAAGTAGCACAATTACTATGATTTAATATTCAAAACCCAAATCTCATTGAACTCAGCTAGACTTGCTCCCAGAAACTCATTTCAGAAATATGCTTTAAATACAGCCATCTTGAGTACTTTATTCAGATTCTAAATGTTTTCTGCCAAAAATATTTGTCTTTTGAAGAAGAAAACTGCCTCGTCTTTCTCCAGCTTTTGGAATTCCTTGTAGAAAACCTTGATGACGACAACAACAACAAAAAGAATAGAAAATAATTAACTGTAAATTAGCACAAATCTTACATCAAAAATAATCATAATGAAACAAGAGGGGGAAATATTGGAGCTTGTGAGGAGGTTCTACCACTAACCTTAAAGGGGCCATTCCTGAACCAATGAACCTAACAGAGGGCTTCCAGTTTATCAAGGAACAGTATAACTGTTAATTAATTATTGCCAAGATGTGTAAGAATAGTCATTGCTTTGTGAAGGGCCACTGTAAATATTCACATATACTACAATTTAATCTAATTATCACTCTGTAGATTCTACATTAGATTCTCCTTTGATGTTGACTGATTGCACAGAAGTACTAAAGCAAAAGTAATAGAACTACCTGCCAAATTCAATTCACACTATATGCACCAGATGTTCACCCCAAGAGATGAATACTGACATTGTTTAATCTCTAAGGTGCCAGAAGACTCTGCTTTCACTGCAATTGTTTTAACACAAAGTTCAAGGAATAATACTTTCACGCTACATTCCAAAGTGATATTTTATGTTACCAAGTAATATCAATACTTTGTATTTGAAAATGGGCTCTAGGTTGATGATACAGAACATACTCTGTATGAAGAAAAAAAAGATCCCAGGATCACTCTGTGGATCCAGAAATTGACCCATTCAGCAATTTGCAGCACCGTAACAGATGTATATATAATATTGAGTTAAAAGAGCCAACATACAAATTAATATAAAATAAGATACTTATATCCACTAAGCCTTTTGATTCAAATTTATACAAAGACTTGGAATAAAAGATCTCAAAAATTTTAATTATTCTCTGCTTAGTGACATAGATTAGCAAACTGCAGAAGTCATACTATCCGGTTTAATTTTTGAACTCATTGCTCCTGATGTATTCCTTTTGTTCTTTAAAAGGAAGGACAAGTTCTAATATTATTCTCCCTTAATAATTTTAACAATATGTTTTCTTACCAATATAACTTGGCATCCCAGTCGATTTAAATGTCTTATTTTCATTGCCAACCTGCCTTTTGGGTGTCGTGAGGGATTTGAGAAAGCACTTGCAGGTGGGCACAGCACTGCTATCCTGTAAACAAGGACAAGAGAAATGCCTACAATAATAACATAGTTAATTATAGCAGTGTCCAGAAATTTCAATACAGCGAAATAAGGATGAAAATTCCACAGGCTCTTCACTTGAATAATTGTAACCAAAGCCTGTCCTACCTGCATATGTACATTGTGTGATTTATGCATGTGTTTCAGTTAAACACATCTCCATCTCTTTCTGTGTAGTACCACTCTCTTTTACACTGCGATCATTCAAAGGCTGATAAATCTTCAGCTGAATACCCATAGCCCTGCTATAAACCTATTGCCTTTAGAATGACAGTTTAAAAAGATGGAGAGATCATTCCAATGAATTCTTGTGTGGACACATAAAACGTACCTCTATTTTCCAAAGATCATACAGCAGGTACAGAGCTGCTCAATCCCAGGAAATGACATGGGTTCTTTAAGTGTGCCTACATGTACATTTTGCCCTTCATATCTGGATAACTGCACAGAGAAATAAATGAAGTCTTTCTCTGCAGATCATGACATCTAAACAATTATGTCTGGAAATTCAGCATACTGAACAACAAACTAAGTAAAACATACACTCAGATAAAAGTACCTTTTGAGGTTGGAATCCCCTTTCAGCTGATCTGCTTCTGTGCTTGTCAATGCTATTTTTCGGTTTGTATCCATTAAAATTTCAAAATCTAAAAAAAAAATATCAAACATGTCACAATTTCTCAAAATAATACAAGGAAAAATGTATTTGAATAACATACTAAATGCAAATTATTAAAGTTACATTTGTTTTACTAACATCAATGAAGAGAAATACCACTCTGTGTTTATGGAGAAAAAAAATCACAATTGGTTATAAACAACTGAAGTTTGGACAAAATCTTTCTCAACTAGTAAGGTTTCATACACAGCAGTGAATTCTTCCGCACATTGAAGCAGTGAGGCTATGTAGGCATGGAAATAGAATACATGCTATCAGTGAGAAAGGACAGATGTTAAAATTGTATTTTTATCAACATGAAAACTTTAAATTAATTTTTTAAAACTGTAAACAAATTTTCTCTTAAAAGAAATTTTAGGTATCTTTCAAAATCTATATATAAGCATGATTGCCCCATTAACTGCTAAGTTTTCATTTCATTATCTTTTATAGCATTATGCTTACTTGATACTTTGTATTTGTGAGGGTGGGGCTAGGTCAAGGCAATAATAGTACTATAAACAGCAACAGCTCAAAACTAGCATCACAAAAATAATGACTGAAAGTGAATCAATCCCAATGTTCTCTTACAAGCTTTTAGTTGCTTTACCAAATGAAAAGTGCATTTAAATGGAGCAACCATAGAAAACTTCTGGGCTCATCTCCCCTTAAGGTGAGGAAGAAGTGATAGTCAGACGCTATCATAGGCAGAGGGCAGTAGGCAAGTAACATGTACTTTAGCTGTTTCTGTTTATATGTATTTTATTTTTATGTTGTAAATGGCTAGTTATCGCTAAGTGAACATATTTTCTTGCAAAAAATAAAGGACAAACTTGAAAAAGGGGCAAATCTGAAAGATTCATCTGGATATTTTTTAATGTTTTGCGTTTATTGTTTTGCTTTGTAAAACATTGTTTTACAAAGGAAAAATCAAGAGCAAAACCAAGAAAAACTCTACAAAAGCACATATTCTAATACAAATATCTAAAAAATTATTTATTTTTAAATAAATAAATGTAAATTTATTTTTTCAGACAATTCAATTTTCATATTTTTCATGTGTGAAAGGCTGTGGGACCATTTGTATAGTAAAAGTTAAATAATCAAAAAGGACAAAAGTAGCATTTGAAAAATGAATAAATTTAAAGGACAACTTTATGAAATAAAGAACTGTCCTTAAAAATAAAGTACGTATGATCACAGTACTCATAGGTAGAGGGCAGTAGGCAAGTAATCTGGACTTTAGTCATAGCAGGGTTTTATATGTATAAAAATCAGTAAATGCTTTGACTAGCAATAGGTAAGCATCTGGTTCAGGCTTCAAAGCAAAAACTTCATATTGGACAATAAAAACACTGTAACATTTCATACCTAAGCGGTAACCTTGAGTCAATTGTACATTTGTCTGAAACAAATTTTCATTTTCCAAAAGCGTAAGCAGGGCTTCCTGTATTTCAGGATAACTAAAATCAAGTATTTTCTTTGGTAACGATGATAATTTCTCTGATAAAATTGTTGATGTTGTGGAAGAATTTCCATCAAGTTCTAGACAAACATTTATTGCAGACAACATACTTAGACTTTTTTCTATATAAAAGAAATTAAAAGGAAAACTGTTAGCCAATGAACTCTGTATCTGCTTGAATAAAGACATACATATTTTGTCTAAGAAAGAAAAACAAAGATTTTCAAATTTAGGAATGAAATACTGGAGATTTGTTCAATTCTGTAAGCATTTGGGAAAGCTCCAAACTACTTCCTCAGTTTCTTTCCTAATAACTTTCAAGTATGTCTAGTGGTTTTCAATGCTTTGAATACAACTAAATCCTGACTACAATTACAAAGACATACTTGCCAGGAATCCGCTCTAATTTCTTTTTGAAATACATGCTTAATTTTGTTTCCAAAACACAGAACAAAACAAAACATAACAGAAGTAAATGTGTTTGGCCAATGGCATAGTTGAAAAGCTGAAATTTAAACTCCCCACGTTCATATGTTGAGGAAGAAAGAGAACACATATTGGAACCTGACATTAACATTAATAAAATGTTAACATCTGCTTATTCATTTGTTTAAAGTATATCCCTCCTATATACTAGTATGGGTAGTCCTCGACGTACAACAGTTCATTACTACATATTCAACTGCAGATTCATTTAACAACTGTGGCAAGAAAGGTTGTAAAATGGTGCAAAATTCACTTAACAAATGTCTTGCTTAGCAACAGAAATTTTGGGCTCCACTGTGGTCGTAAGTCAAGGACTACCTCTATATAGTAATGAATATATCATGAAATTATATGCATTTTTACATGTATGTGTTTGCAGCCTTCTATTATTATTTTTCCATGCTAAACAACTTGGAAGAGAGCCACTTTGGTGTAGTGGTTGTGGTAGTGGTTGTTAAAATATCAGGCTAGAAAATGGGAGACCATGAGTTCTGCCTTAGAGACAAAGTCAACTGGGTAAACCTGGGCCAGTCACTCTCTCTCAGTCCTGGAAAGCAGGCATCCTTGCCAAGAAAACTGAGGGACTAGTCCCACCATCAACAACAGCCTATACCTATCTACAGGTTGTTGCTGTAAAAGTATACAATAGACACACAAACACCACATTATGCAAGGATGTTACAAACTTTTATGCATAGATACATGCCCAGACATCTACCTCAAGACTGTTTTGAAAAAGGGGTCTTTAGCACTGTTGACCAGTAATTGTTGAACTCACATACATCAAAGTTTCAGAAAATCCCCAAACATCTCAACAAACACAATGGAATTTTAACACATTATAACTATTAACTGATAAAATAGTAATCTGTCTCATGCAAACTTAATTTGCACAAACAACCTATTTGCCCACCAGACCTCTCCCCAATTTAAATTCTACATGCATCAGCCTGGTCACTTTATGTGTCTGATAAGCGAGCTGCAACTCATGAAAATTCAATAAAATTTATTAGTCAGGAAAGTTGCTATCAGATTTGATAAGGCCAAACTTTCCCTGTGCTGGATAACCTGGATAACCTTTTTTAAAAGGAAAATAAAAAATCCCTTCCTCATGAGGGACACTAGTGGATCTTGTGCTTGAAGGAAGATTCAAAACTCTTTTTCCTGCTTTGGCTTTGGATCTGAATTATCTCAGCTTGAGACATTCTTCCTTCTTTTCAAGAACTTGGACTCTGTTCTCATGAGATTCAAACATCATTTATTCAAGCTCTTTAATTTCCTCTTGCCTAGAATCCACAGTGTGTCCAAGTGTTTCAACTTTAAGTACATGCTTGGCTACAAAGCTTATAGATTGAATTAAAATGAATAGCTCAAAGTTCGATGCTTCTTTTGGTTCTATTTCAGATTGAATCATAATTAATCAGATTGTCAGTTGAGCAACCAACCTCTTTAGATTAAGCAAGAGTCCAGGGATCTTTCTTCCAGTTAGGGGCAATGCCTCAAGAGAAGAATATTTCTTTCCCTAGGTTCAAAATGTATAGAAGGGATACATCTTTAAGCAGGACGATTACTTCAGAAAAATAGAGGTGGCTTTTTGGAGGGAGAGATCTTTTATTTTGTATAGATACTTTTATAGCAATTAGGGGAAAAACACAACTATTTACAGCAGAGGTCCAAATTTCCCAATGTCGTACTTTTTCTACCTATCTCCCAGATATATTTGCTAATAGTATCTCCCAGATATATTTGCTAATAATAGTAAACCAATTTTTCACTGAGAGAAGGCTAAGGGAATTGACTGAATTATTTTGTGTGTGCTTAAAGTCCTAATTCATGGAGTTTGGGGCCTCAACTGGCATCTCTGTGCATTGACATTGTGTGATTCTGGGTTTTCTGATTAGCCCCTTCTAGTCTAAGGCTTCCTCAAAGGTTCCTGCGGTCTAACAGCTGCCTCTCTCTGATCCTGTTTGCCTTGGGTTTGGGGTGAAGAACATCCATTTATCTCAGTCTTCTTCCCGGGAAGTCTCTAGACAATGACTTCAGGCTTCTACCACTAGGGTACACTTCTGCCCTGTTCCTCAAGGCCATACCTGATTCTCTGTCATATGCTACACTTTCTTGCTAGGTTCATTACTTAACCCAATGAACTTCTGCGGTCTTTAAGCAGTTCCAATAAAGGCATCACCATGATACAGATTTTAGGGTACTAATGAACAATGCAATCATTTTGAAAGAAATATGGGTAATAGTATAAAACCAAAAGGAGATATTTTGTTTACCTTTTATTATAGAACAAATTTATATATGTTAGTTTGTCTGCACAGACAATTAAATAGATATGATCAACAGAGATTAAAAAAATAAAATAAAAAAATAAAATTAATCTCTAACCTGATTTTACTAGATCACTGATAATTTCCTCTTGAAGCAGCTGATTAAGAGCAAGTTGGGGGAGATATCCAGCAAGACAGAATGAATATACAACTCTTAGTAAATCCATATTATCAATCTCATGTAGATGTTTATTCAATATACTATTCAGAGAGTCAAGAAACCTTTAAAAAATGGAGATAAACAAATATATAAATTCCTAATAGGCTAAATAAATCTACAAATACATGGCGCTTATCTATCAACTCACAACTGAATATTCATGAGATAAATTAGGAAAATGTCTACATATAGCTATTTTGCAATAGGAACTTTCTTCCACAATCAAAAACAAAACGCATAGCTCATCCATCATGTTCAGATATGATTTGTTTAGTATTAGCATCTCTTCTAGAACAAATTATGTGTAATTACCTTTCAAATTAAGAGTACTTGTATTACTTTTTTAAATAATAACTATAATATCTCAAATTTTAACATTAATTTTCAAAGGGAATGCACTTGACTATGATCTGTTTTTATCCAGGTAGTCAGTTGTTAAGCAAACTATAATAGTATCAGCACTGCCCATGAATTTTATAGGGCATTTATCACATTGATGCACTGATGCAAATGTGTGGTAAATGTAAACCAACTAACCTGGCATATTTGAGCAAGATGAATGAAGCCTGAGTGATGGTGATCCTTTTTAAAAAGACACATTTAATTTTCAAAGAAGGAATGATGATGCCTTAAGGGCATAGACTACTTGACCCAACACTTATACTGCAGAAAGAATATCTACAGAGGGGAAGGGATTTACGGGCTACTCAAGTACAAGGCTGGTACTAAAAGAAAGCCAGGCTTATAGAGACTCTGTGAGAGAGGGGGCCAAAAGCCACTTAAGAATGATTTATAGTTGCTGCAACTACCTGTAGCCATCACTGCATACCTACACTGCAAAGGGCTTGATGGGTAAGTGGAGGTTGCAAAAGGCTACAGATGGACCCAATTGCAGATTGTGCGGAGATATGCACCCTGCATTTTGATTGGTTCCTACTTCCTGCTGGGAGGAGGAAGAAGGCAAGACACCTTAAAGCAGGAAAAGTTAACATTTGCTGACATATAAAAAGAATGCTATGCAACTATCCCTGAATGACAGATGCATATGTTCCCTCATGGGCAGTGCTGAGGAAGTTTGCTCCAGCCTTTAGTCCAGTGAAGGTGAACCTTTTAGAGACCAAGTGCCCAAACTGCAACCCAAAACCCACTTATTTATCACAAAGTGCCAAAATGGCAATTTAACCTGAATACTGAGGTTTTAGTTTAGAAAAAAACAACTCATACATTAACATCTTTTGTCTTAAAAGAAAAACACAGTAACAGAGCTTTCAATGATACAAACAACTTTTGATATTTACAATTTCGGGCCCACCTCAACCATAATTTTATTTATGTTTTTACATTTCTGAACTGTCCATCTCCCTCAAAGAGGGGATCTTGCTGATGGCAGCTCTGTCCCCAAATACATTTGGGCAACATTGAGGATTTGAACCCCCAAATCAAGCACAGCCTTCCCATTCATCTTACACAGAGTCATCGATGATAACTGAAGTAATCCATCCATCCTTTTCTTCAGAGAGTAAATTATGATTCTAATATACTTTGTTGATATTCTGACTTGGCAATGACCAAAATGCTTAGTTTGTACAACATGCTGGGTACATAGAAGACCCTATTAGGTAGATTGTGTTAACAGCTTCATCAAACCTGTCTGAAGAAACACAACCTACCACAAATTCTATTGTGCCTTAATATGACGTATGATCCCAATCTAGAACTTGCATCAATGAATATGCTTAATGTCATGTTCATGCAATATATGTCATAGTTTGCATAACTGATTTGCTCAAAATAGTCAAATTTGTTCACTTTGCCAACCAAAAAATCCCTTTATGATTTAGAGTGCTATATGGATGAGGCTTGTAGTTGTACGATTTACAAATCAAATCAAGATTCAGGGGGTGACTTTACCACAGTAGCCAAATTAAGACACTAGAGAGCGCCTCAGAAAAACCACATCAAAGCTTAACATAGCACACCGTTAATTGAAAAAAACTTCCATTAATTTCTTGATATCCCAAATTAACACATGATTTAGTTTGCATTTCTGATAGGATCACTGTAGAGCAAGAATTGCAAGTGGCAGTGAGATCACTGCTTTGCTCATCAAATTGAACATATAAACAGCTGAGCCCATTAACTGACAAAATATCCCATTTAATTCAGCATTTTACGGCAATGTTCCCAGGTAGTTTTGCATATCCAGTTTTCCAGCTTCTGGAAAAAAATATTCCAGCCCCAAACAGTTACCATATCTCACAAGCTCTGAAACCTGATTTTGATCCCAGATGTTCATGTATTATTGTTGTCTCTGACCTCTCACTTTGCAAGATTATTTCTGTGTGGTTTGTGCATTTGGTTAATTTAAAAAAAAATCTTCTCTATTCTGTTTTCTAGACTATCCAGAATGTTAGTTAGTATTAGTTAAACACTAAAAATGCATGGTGTTTGAATTCTCTAATTAGGGTTAGGAGTGAATTTTGTTTTAAAGATTTATTTGACAGGCATAACTAAGCTTTAGGGTGAATATCCTGCATTGCTTCCCCCTCTCCGAAAGAACTGAACAGGGATTTAATTCTAATCACATATTCCCCCCTTCCTAATGTTATTCCCAGATAGGCAGCAAATTGGAAAGAAATTGGCTTTCAAAAGCTGCAATTTGGAGGCGTGGACTCGCCCCCTTTCAGGAGAACGTCATGCCCCCTCAGGCACATTTGCCTCCCTGGTAACCAGAGCACAGGGTTGTCCAGCTTTCTCTCGTTCTCTCCGCCTTCAGGATCTGGCCAAGTGAGGGCTGTCTATGGCATTGCCTGACGGGCCCGTGACCTCAGTGTTCTTTTCCTCTGGGGGTGAAGGGCTCGAGAAGGGGATTGGGGCAGCCCTGGTGGAATCAGGCATCTTGCGGGGCAGCCTAGAGGGCAGGGTCCTCATCCTGGCAGAAAGTGAGGGGGAGGGGAGAAAAGAGCCTGATGGGGCTGGAGCTGCGCTGGGGCTGATGGAGCTGTGCTGGGGCGATGGCGCGCATGCCCACAGAGAGGGCTCTGAGTACCCCCTCTGGCACATGTGCCATAGGTTCACCACCACTTGCTTTAGTCTGCCAATGCCCTGTAAGCAGTAGCAGTTTAACAACAGTACCTGGGTACTTAGAGCAACCCAGGTAAGGAAAGAGCCTTTTCCCTCTTTTCTCCTGATCCTGATGAATGAGAGGCTATTCTGAAGGCTACCCTGAAAGGGAAACTCAGATTCAGGAATTATACAGACCAAGCCAGCTCCCCCTTCACATTACAAATATTGTTTCTACTACTAGGACTAAGTCCAATAAGTGGGGATTAAGGCTTTTTATAATATTAAATTTTGCCTGATTTGTTATAATGGCAGACTTTCCTTATTAGATAGAAACTCCTATTGTTTATTCTGATTGACCATTCTTATTATATCAACTGCCTCTATTACTTACTAAATATGGATTTGATTTGGCGTAACACCCTGGCCCCTGGTTTGAAGGGGTGGTGGACCCCTAAAAGATGTTTTGGTCTGTTAAGTAACTTGGACTTTTCTTGGACTCTCTTTTAATGATATATTCCATCAGATTTCTTGTTGTATTTTGTAAGCTACAAGAATTGTAACACATTGAAGCACCCTGTAAATCTCAAGGAAGGGAAGGAGAGAATGAATGGTCATATTTATATGCATCACAAATCTAATGTTATTATGAAAATTATTAAATTTTATACAGCCTGTAAATCTGTTTTCTATTTTCCTCTTCATTTCTGTCCTTTTGCTTCTTTTTCACTCTTTTGACTTGGTTCCCCTTTCAAATACGGTATTTGTTAAAATCAAACAAAAAGAAAATTAAAATTAAAATGTTTATGTTCTGTTTTTTGTTTTACCAGGGGCCGCGCGTAATGTGTCATCATATACATCCTTTACTGGATTGTGATAATCCAAAATTTGAAAACCCATTCACACCATTAAAGAATTCTATATATTAATTTGGTGGCAAATTTGAGATTATTCACAAATGACCAGAAATGTTTCAGAAATTATTTCTGAAATGAGTATTTAGTAAACAATATCTTACTCTTGGTTTTGGCTGCTGGAGAGGTGATTGAGATTAGAATAGGCTCGCAGAATAATTATAACATCTTTCAGGTTCAAGGATTCCGGGTAAAGCATCACTTCCTCAATAAATTTATCCATCAGTTGGACTGGATGAACACTAAGATTTTCAAAAGCTGAAAGTAACAGAATTACCTGAAATCAAAAGGAGAAGTTAAAGTAACACGCATATATTGAGACAGCTTTATTAAGCGGATTTTTTTTTAAAAAAAAAAATTGAAAATGTTGTTGGGCCTGAGCATATACAACTGAAAAGAGAAGCAATTTCCTGTTTGCTTTCCTGCGTCTCTGTTCCACATTCCTTTTTCTATTCTAAGCTTCTTGGGCAAATTTCTCCCCCTCTGTCCTTTGTGAAATAATATGAATTTAATCTGCTACAAATTATTTCAAACCAAAGTTACATAGTCTGCTTGCATTCTCTAAAGCACAACTGTTAACTTCTTAAAGCCTTTCCAAATTGTAGTTTTTCATAATACAGAAAGAAGTTATGATATGCATCAGAGAAAAACCATTATTACTTATAATTGTTAATTTACTTTAAATTGAATTCCAATTTAAAGTAAAATGGCTGGGGAAAATACCCCTAGAGAATGTGAAAGAACTGTGTCTACAATTTGCTGTTCAGAACATATAGTACCAATCCAGTGTCTCTTCCCCTCCCCGCCCCCCTTTTTTTCTTTTTCAACTGACTTCCAGCCTCACCGGAAGCTCAGTTGTAACATGGGAGAGAATAGTTTTGGGCAGTAATAGTCAGATTAAACAGTCTAAATTTCTCTTCTACTAAGAACTTAATATTATTTCAACAAACCATGTATTTGTTGACTGATGTATCTATTTCTATTTGATAATATTTTCTGGCTTTATCATTAGTGGAGGGGTAAAATTTTATATGGACTTTGAATATGAAATTTTAAATTTGACATTGTCACTATATTTTATAATCATGAGCTGTATCGGAGACCTTTTTAGATTGGATGGCAAAGTACCAGTATATTTCTAAACACATGGAAGAATGAAATCTGTCCCAAATAACTAGACCACAAAAACATCATACTCCACTGAACATATTTAAATACAGCCATCCAGTTATTATATTTAATTTTTATTTACATCTTTCCTATCTATTTTCACTTTCGTGATGACCTCTTCAAATAAACCAATTCTACATTTCTAAACTTCTTATAGCTTAGTATTATTTATCAAGTAGATGAAACAAAAACCTTTTATTCACATTATTCATAATCCAGCATAATTTGTGAAATTATAGACAGATTAAGTATATTGTCCACATTGCAACACCTTTCCTCATTCTTATTTGCAGTTGCAGAGACTATCCTGAATATCATGAATCTAAAACAAAATTAAAAATATTAACATTCCATGCTACCATTCATTTACTACTGAGAATACCAGTAATATGAATAGTGACATCCTACATATTTACCTCATTTCTGTTCCATGTATAGAAGACTGATGCAGCATAATCAGCTAATGCAGAATAAAGTATCCTATTTTGGTATCTTAATTGTTTGCCAGTTTTCAAAACATTCAGCAGGTTCGAAAATTGAGTTCCTTCAATGTTTTCTAATGCATACAAAGAAAACTAACATTTTAAATTCACTTGGTTGATAACATTTGTAAAAACATTTGTGCTTTGAGTTTGTAAAAAGAAATGACATGATCAATCCTGAAGCAGCCCTCCATCCTTCCAAGGTCATTAAAATAAGGGCCCAGATTGTTGGGGGCAATATGCTGACTCTGTAAACTGCTTGGAGAGGGCTGTAAAAGCACTGCGAAGCGGTATAAGTGCTATTGCTATTGCTATGCTCACTACGTATTGTTAAATAAAATCAAAAGGCCCCTTGTGCTACTTTAAAGTAGCATAAGAATTATCTTTTTGAGCTTATAATTTTCACTATAAATACACAAGTCTAGTTTATAAACTATAAGCCAAGGCTGAAATTTCCAAATATAAGTGGTCTTCAACCATAATTGAGCCCAAAATTATGGTTGCAATTGTGCTGGTCGTTAAATGAACACCGTGGTTGTTAAGTGAGCCCGATGTCTGCAATGTTTTGCCAGAAACCAGAAGTAAATGTCTGTTCCTGGCAAAAAAATATGTTACAAATTTCAGGCCCTTGACCACAGGACGCTATGGACATCTGCAGAAAAACAATCAAGCTCAGAGAAACCCCAAAAACTCAACAGTTCAACCATAACCCACATATACTCCCTATGTTCTTATTCTGCTCTTCATAAGCAAATATTTCTCTGTAAACTCTTATGGCAAATTATGGCAAATTTGTCATGACCTACCTATTATCGTCTTACTACAAGCATTCAGGATTGGAACAGAGAGATAGTCCATTTCACCCAATACCCTGAACATTTGAAAAGCATTCGGAACTGTAAAGTGACCCATCAGATTAAACATCTTGTTCTAAATTGAAATAAATTTCAAATTAGTCAGAAGTATCATTGGCTTACAAGAGGATTATAAAATTGTTATCACAGAGCGTTAACAAATATCTTTCTCCTACTTTTGCTTTGAAGATTTCAAGTTTTGAAAAAGTAATCAACTACTTCATTTTTGTTGTTTAAAATGCCATTTACACCTGAATACCTATTTTTGATTTCTCACTTTCTATATAGTTATGATGATTTCATAATTATGTTGTTTTAGTCCGGTTGCCTTTAAACTTACTTATGCTGTCATTTTTGATGTTTATTTGTATTATGTTTTTATATATATGGTTAGCCATCTGGAATTGCTGTGATGAGATGGACAGCCATATAAATCAAATAAATGGAAATATGTTTCTTCTATCAAAGTTCTTGTAAAAAAGGAACACGGAAATAATGAAATCACTTCTGTTGTACCACAACTGTAAGGATTAATATGAAATATTTATTTATGTATTTATTTTATAGAAAGTCCAACCTACTCCAAACCCAGTCTGGGCAGCTTACATAAAAAAGCAAGAAATAAAATAGAAAAACAGATCATGGTCACCCAAAAGAAAAACTATAAATATTAAGTAAAACAAGAAAACTATAGGATTCAATAAACAGCCTATTCTAAGGCCTGTGAGAATAGCTAAATGTTGAAAGACTTCTGGAAAATTATCCGTGTGGGAGCCACTACATATTTTGGGGGGTGGGAGTGGGGAATGCTCTTCTAGAGAGCAGGTGCTATGACAAAGACAGACTTCTTGATAGAGCAGTACCCAGAGACCTGGAATATCTCTTGCATATTTTCTCGGAAGGTAGAAATAATCAAAGATAGGTAGTTAATCAGGCTCTTTACTATATTTCATGATTCTCAACATTCATAGCTCTTAAAATAATTTTTTTCTTTGTGATGATAAAAGCAATGATACCTGCATGTACATTTAGACAAACTTAATGCAATAATTGAAAACACAGATGAAACAATAGTATTTTTTACCTCCAAATTTTTCTTAAGTGTCAGTGGTACATCCTTCCCAATACTGCGCATTATGGTTTGCAATACAAACACGTTTGATATTTTGTGGACTTTGTCTTGTAAAAGTAACCTATTAAGATAAAAATCTCAGAAAAAGAATATGTAATGGACATAAACTAACGGAGCAGGTATTATTGTATGCATGCGCCTTACACACATATACAAAGACTGACACTATACATCTTCCAATTGAAACAAAATGAATTTTAAGCATTAGGAAGATTAAATTAAAACTACAGCTAATTTTCTAGATTTACTATGCACAATTGTGGATTGGAAATTTCCACAGCATCTCCTAAACCTGTCTGTTTGTCACACTTGGATAAGTTGCCAGTGTCATATATTTCCTTCAATTACCGTATTTTTTGCACTATAAGATGCTCCGGACTATAAGATGCAAATTAGCTTTAGAGGAAAACAAGAAAAAAAAAACTGCCTCTGCCTCCCAGCATCCATCTGGTATTCATCTGGCTAGTGTCCTTGCAGCAAACAGCAAACAGCCTGGTCAGCTTCAGCACGTTATCGCAGCCCCTGCATGTAGCTGGTCAGGGCTCCACTTTGTTGCGACCACCACCAGTCAACTGAGCTGAGTGGCACTGCTGCCGGGGAACGCTGGAGCCTTCGCTGCCGAGCAGCTGATTGGCGGTTGGATGGGCCTCTCGGAATATTGCCGATCAGCTGTTCTAGGTGGTGGGGATCACAGTCACTGTTTGCCGCCGCCCATCGGGCAGCGGTGAATGGGATGCGGCAATTGGCGGAGGCGAACGGTCAACGGCAGGTGGCGGTAATCGCCGCCGACTAGAACAGCTGATTGGCGGTATTCCAGGAGGCCCATCCAACCGCCAATCAGCTGCTCGGCAGCAGAGGCTCCAGTGTTCCCCGCTGGTGGTGCCGCACCAACCCTCCTGTCCCTGCCGCAAAATGCACTCTATACGACGCACAGACATTTCCTCCCACTTTGGGGGGGTGGAAGAAGCACGTCTTATAGTGCAAAAAATACGGTCATATGTCTGATTTACACAAGCATGATTTCATTTTTCATTCCATGAAAGTTCTATAGAGTTAATACGTCTGTACAGAGTTTGGGGGAAAGTATTTATGTTTTTTATTTTAAAAATATTGTCACTAAACATTATGAAATAAATACCAACTATGGTATTAATTTTCAGTCTGATGGTACTTTGTCCCCAATCAATCTCTCATAATATTTACTTGCAGAGATATGCACAAGTTTAAGAAATCTGAACAGCAGTAAATACATTTTCACAAAATTGTATATACTGTCTATATATTTTAAATTCCTAAACTTTTTTTTTAATTAGCCTCTGAAATTATTTGGTTCAAGGAAAATCCAAGAACTGTTTCAAATCTAACTTAAATCACTTGAATGATTTTGCCACCTTCTTCTGTTTCCTTAATTCTTCCCAAGTCAGAAGTTATGTTAAGGTATTTTGAAACCTGAAACTCTTCCATTAAGCTCTACTTGAGCAAAAAAGGAAGGCATGGGACAAAAAACCCCAACTAATTATATCCTAATCTTCCTTTCAGAGGAACCCATAGTACTTTATAGCAAAATCAAAAATTATTTATTAAAAATAAATTCCAAAATTCAAACAAGGTTCATTCTTTTAAAAAAGAGAAATAAAATAGTAAGTATTTTAAAGGTCTGGATGAACAGCAGATCTCTAATTATTTTATGAAGACATCAGGACAACCAGTTGTCATTAAGAAGGAATGCCAATGAACTGCCAATGAATTATAAACAAAATCCAGTGTTGGACCCACAAGGAAGCCCTTGAAGCTGATCCAAAAGCATGAGCTGGATGGTATTAGGCAGATAGGATTGTGCATTTTGACCTACACTTGGTTAAACTCATGGAAAGATTTACACCACCTATGTTCTAATCATACATTAGTTAGCTGCATCACCTATAGCTGCTTGGTAAATCATTGTGCTGTTCAGGATCCTCACAACTGATATTGGCCTTTCAGATACTATCAACACCGCTTCTCATTTTAATCTTCTAGACTAAAACTAAACTACCAACCACTGTAGAAAAAAAAGCCCTCTATAAGCGTTTAGAAATTTCTGACTCTATTTGCTGCCAAGGGTAGACCATCTTGATTGATCCTTCATCCTAACAAGAAAATTGAGGCACAGCTAAACCCCATCAACTATGAATTTACTACTAATCTACCTTACCTCAAAACCAGATCATTAATATGTCCTGAAATATATGCTGGGTATTCAATAATTATTCTGAGACAGCCTTATATTGCTTTGGCCTCACATATTTCATTCCTGAGCAAGGTGATTTTCTGAGAAAAATCTGCCTCCCTTGTTAAGATCCAGAAGGAAAGAAATAGATTATCAGATTCCCCAGCTACAAATATTTGCTGTAGCAGTCACCCACACCTAGGTTGACTCCATCTTTGTTCCGATTCCAAAAATTGTTAAACAAAAGGAAATTTGAGGACTATCTGTAATTACATGGGTTATAACCAGTGCTGAAATCTAATTTTTTTCACCACCAGTTCTATGGGCGTGGCTTGGTGGGGGTTATGTGACTGAGTGGCCGTGGCCAACTCAACATCACTCACGGCAAGGTGAGACGGTAGCACATTGCTGTGAGTGACGTCGAGTTGGCCACGCCCACCCAGTCACATAACTGATGCTGTAGAGACGGCGATGCTGACTGACTGCCGAATGCAGGCAAAAGGTTAGTCGGAAAAAAAGAAGGCAAAGAGGTGACAGCTGGAGGCTTCTGGCGCCACTTTTTGCCGGCACGAAGGGCCTGCAGCCATCACCTCATTGCCGGCTGGAACAGAGCCGGGAGTGGTGGCTGGAGACTTCTAGCGCTGGCAAAGAAGTGGTGGTTGGAGGCTTCTGGCACCGCTTTTTGCCAGTGTGAAGGGCCTGCAGCCGCCGACTCTTTGCCAGCCAGAACCGAGCTGGGAGCGGCCGCAGCCTGTCCCTTTATGATTCTCCCCCTCTTGCGGCAGCAGTGGCAGCCAGAGGCAGGCAAGCTCCGGGGGCAGGCAGGGTGGTGACCGAGTCCCTGCTTAGGCACCACAGAGCTCACCATTGGGCTCAGCGAGGTGGACCGCTGCACTGCAAAGGAGAGGCCGGTGCGAGGGAACTACAAGGAAGAGGGGAAAAGGAAAAGCCCCCTTCCCTCGCGTTGGCTGCTCCGTTGCCCGTTTCACCATTGCAGCCCCATGCCACGGAGCTTTCACCCCTCACCCCCCAGATGCCCTCACTTTCACCCAATTCTCCAAGCATTTCTTTGCCTACCTTATTTCCAGCTCCATCACGTTTCTCCTTCTTCAAATTCACTCAATCCATTCCAACTTCACAAGATCTTTTCCTTTTGTGAGAAGTTGGAATTGAATGAACTTTTTTTAAGGGAAACTTTTGTTTCCCTGCACATGATGGCGAGAGGGAGAAAGAAATGCAATGGAGCTGGAAATAAGGTACGAAAAGAAAAGTTTGGGGAATTTGGGAAAAGTGAGGGCATCTGGGTGGTGGTGGATGGGGAAAACTTTTCTGCCCACAAAGAGAAGAAGGGAATTAGCTGCTTCCCTACCCCGCAAAGAAGGCAGCTAGACATAGTGGGGCCGCGTGTGGAAGGGAGTAGGGAAGGAAAGAAGATAGCATGGAAGGCAGGGAAGGGAAGCTCCAGGGACCATGGAGGGGCAGCTAGCTAGGCCAAGCGGGGACGCAGCACTGGTAGGAAGCGAAGCAAGTGGCAGGCAAGCTCCAGGAACCATGAGGGGGCAGCTAGCCAGGCTGCACGGGGACGCAGCGCTGGTGGGAAGTGAAGCAAGCGGCAGGCATGCTCCGGGGACTGTGGGGGGGTGTAGCTAGCTAGTCACACGGGGACGCAGCGCCGGTGGGAAGATAGGCAAGCGGTGGCAGTGGCAGGTAAGCTCCAGGAACCGTGGGGGGTGCCGGTGGGAAGCGAAGCAAGCATCAGGCAAGCTCTGGGGACCGTGGGGGAGGGCAGCTAGCCAGTCCGCATAGGGACGCAGCGCTGGTGGGAAGCGAAGCACGCGGCAGGCAAGCTCCGGAGACCAGG
>JANHFL010002812.1:35937-52498 GCA_032468155.1 Oxyrhabdium leporinum | reverse complement strand
AGAAGCGAAACATCTTCAAAGAAAAACCAGAAAGTCCAGTTGCCTTTTGAAAAAGCACCTGTGGGACATGGGTGCCAAATGTTACGAGGTTTGCTAGTATGTGAGCTTTCTTCCATCCTGAGTTTGCTAGTATCCATATTCATAGATTCTATTCAGGAATATATTCTTAACACTGGTTCTGTACGAATGAAGAATGTTTGGATAATTGTAGGAAATGTAAGGATGATTATTTCAACAAGGCTGTTAAAGCGATTTATGGATTTGTACATATTAGCATTGCATGTTATGCTTAGTTTGAGGGCATTTATCTTTAGAAGTGGCTTCAGGAGATCTGTAATGAGAATGGCTGGAAACACAAACGCTCCCCAATTATTTGGAGAGAACTGTTGGACCGTGGTGGAAAGGGCCTTCTTCTAGGAGGATTCAGTGAATTTCTAGAACATGCTCAGGTAAAAATTTGCATATTGACTTGTTACACATTGATTTTTTTGCTAGCTTCTTTTCCTTACTCATCAATCTGTTTTTATTTGTTTTCAGACTGACCAAATTTCAGTATATGGTATGTTTAACCACACAATGCTTCAGTCAGCTTAATTAAAACTGTTAGGGAATTAGTGAATGAGAATTTAAATATATCAGTAAAATATCTGAATCTCATTGAAGGACATTTGAAACAGATAATATAAAAAAGGATATAATTTGTTAAATGGAAAAGGATAGTAAACATGAAGTTCTTTGAAAGATTAATGAATCCATTTTGGTAATCAGCAAAATATTTGTAACTAGTATATAATTGTATAACTTTATTCACTAGATAAAATAATTCTAAAGAAAGTTGCTATTCACAATGATAATTGGTGGTTGAACCCTATATACTGTTAATCTAGACTAATGGGTGATACGTAGTAAATTAGCAAGAGTGTTTGTTTCCCAGTTACTTAAAAATAGCAATAACAGAATATGAAGATGTTGAAATGAAGAAAACTGAGTACAGTGATCACTGGATTTTAAGCAAGTAAACTGCTAATATGATGGTAGCAGCCAACCTTGACCAATCTTGAAAAGCTATGCAGAATTAGGACATGAAAGGAAAACCATCAGAAAATCCCAGAGCTGTAGATGAGCTGGGAAGACAACAAAACACTTATGCACTTCCCCTGTTAAAACTGTATGCATGTCCATGGAGTCACTAGATTTTTTGTGGAAACTTTGAAGTGAGTTCAAATGTGGATTTAAAACAAATCCATAGATCAAGAAATACTCAGAGGCACCATATTGTTAAACTCCAAGAATATGTCTTTGCTCTTGACTCTGTAGTAGAAATAAAATCTGTCAAAATATGCTTCCCATGTTATGTTATTTTACTATTAATGTATAAACTGTTCTTCTTGGACACCTAATGTCATCAATTTAAATTGTTCTCCCTATTCTGTTATTATTACTATTTCTATATTTTTGTAATCAAATGTGTTTTGGTCTTCAGAATTTGAGATAAATTGATATTGATGAACCTTTTTGATCTTTAGCAATACTATAACATCACATCAGATATGATGACTGAAGAGATGTTACTAATAGCTAATGAGAACTTGCAGACTTGCATAGAAATTGAAGCAGAAGAGAAAGAATTAAAAAGTCTTATCAATCCCTTGCACATTTGGCTTAATAGGTGAGAAGATGAAAAAGAAACAACAGTCTGATAAACTTTAATTCATTTTTTCTTATTAATATAGCAGTTATAGAGTCACATTTGCTGAACTGGAAGCACATATACCAGTGAGAGCATTCTTTTGTTGTGATTCTAAGATTGCCAAATTGGCATTCAAAAATTTGGATAATTCCTGTTTAGTGTCCAGCTGCAGACTGCCACTGTCTATTAGCTATGGGAAAGCAGCAGAATGGTCCTTGCCGTTTATCTGACCATGTTGCTTAGTTAGCTCAAAATAGGAATCTGTAAATTTTTGCTGACTCCAGGATGTATTATTGCCACTGAATTGATTTTCTTTTGTTCCATTATTTTGTTGTGATTAAAGAAAATGGGGAAATTCCTAGATACTTATCATTATGTTTCTTACATGTTTATATATAATCTAAGGCAAATATATGTTCAACTATGCTAAACCCATAGATGCAAATGTTTGGTGGAAGGGTTAATTTTTGTCAGATCATGTAACTGAATTTGGTTACTATCAAAAAGCTAAGCTTGGTTGGCATTTGGATGGAAAATCACCAGGAAATCTAGATTCTAGGCTCATGGGTTAAAATGGCAAATTCAAAAAATTTGCTGGAAGAAGGCAATGCAAGCCATTTCCATATTGTTACCAAAAAAACTACATGAAAGCTTGATTTTATTTCAAAGCTAGGATAAAAATCTCCCCAGTTATCTTTCAAAATTTCTCTTTAAAATGGGGGGAATGTCTCTGCCAGTGTAGTTGTTTTTCTCAGAATTAGTTCACCTCCATTCCAGATTCTTATGGTAGCATCGACTAAACCAGAAGAGCAGCAGCACATGGGGTATTTGCTATGTAATATGCGTATATACATATACATATATATACATACGTACATACATACATACATACTAATATATTGTGAGGGATTTGATTGTTTAAGGAAGCTTTGGTCTCCCTTTCTTGTTACTTGCTTTGCAAAATTTCACCACTACCACCAACCTGCCCACAATGAACTGAAAAATAAATTCTGTGGATACCAAATGCTTCAGAACTAATGGTTTTCCTTATTGCTTTTTTCTTAATCAGAGCATGCAGTCCTGCCTGTTATCATCTGATCCCGTTATTAACTAATGGAGAAATATTTGGAATAGAAACTGAGATAACCCTTCATTTGTTTGACAGAAGTATTTTCAAAGACATTCTTCAGGGTATTGTTATGGAGACTCAAGATTTAGCATCCTCAGTCCTTCGTAGTGTCACTTTACATACTGAGCTGGAGGACATTTTCCTTGATGCTGATATCATCATTTTGTTTGATGACATCCTACAGGAAACAATCCCAACACTTGAACACTGCATCCATCAAGTGACTAATCAATGTAAAACATATGGCCCTTTGATAGAGCAGAATGCCAAAAGCAATGTCAAAATTATTGTGATGGGAAAAACCTTTACCAACCTTAAGTCGTTAATGCTTATGATATATGCACCCTCTATAAATCCTAGAAATATTATCACTCTAGCCATGCTGTTGGAAAGTGAAGCCAAAGCTATGGTAGCAAGAAAAATGCAAATGCACCCAGCAGGTATGTAAGAGATTGATGCTTAATTATTGAATTAGTTTAGACTATTTTTGTCTCAAGTTTAAAACTGACAAAGACAAACTATAAATGAAAATTAAAGCATGTGTGTAGAGGTCCAGAGAGATGACCTGGGAGAAAGAACCTAGAGGCCATTAGGCAAACACTAGGGGAAAAAGAAACATATTAAATCCGGATAGCTAGAAGAGTGTTACGAAGAGACCTAGACTTTTTTCACCTGGTCTTCTGCTGACTCGATGGGTATAAGAGGGAGAAAAGGGAAATTGGGAAGATTGCAATGTTAATGTCCCCCTTCCTGGACAGACAGATCAGGAAAGAGATTCCACAAGAAGATTAGAGTCATACTTCATTGAGATAGTCTAACAAAATCTTGCTGATTGGTCCATGTCTCTTCCTCTTACACTCTAGGGGGATGGGAAAGAGCTAGTCTGAGGTTTTTTTTGTAAAACCCCTCTTCATATTCCCAGACAAATTGGAGTCAGAGCCATGGGAATGAAGTGCAGATATGTTGCTCTCCTCCTAGGTCATCCTTTATTCTCTCTAAAGGCATATGGAAGGATCCCAATTCATAAGGTGATAAATGGATTCTAGATAGTATGATTTCACAAGGCTATACATTTTGAGGGATTGAATATACACAGAAGACAAGTTGTTCAATATTGTGCATGAATGTAAAGGAATTCTGGTGCATTAGGGAAGAGAATGTGAAGGAGTCAAAAGCCACATAAATGATAGTTGTTATTTATGCTGGTGACCGTGTTGGCTACATGGCACCTCCAAATTAGAAGAACTATATGCTGGGGAACAATTACTAGGACCATTATTGGCTGCTTATGGGTTTGAGGCATTTTAGTGCCAAATATGGTGCTGGAATAGGTTAATCTTTCGTCTTGTTAGTCTGTTCTTTCAATTTTCCATTGTTGTCTTCAACAGGAATAAAAAACCTCATTGTTTGGGGGAACATCAGTGGCAATAGCTTCGTTGATCTGAGTAAAACAGAGCTATATAGATATGACAGTGCCATCTGGGGCCCACCATGTTTTTTTCGTCCTTTGTTGGATGTGCTATTTGATCGGTATTCTTTCTGATTTTGTTTTAAAATTGGTATTATCCAGTTCTTGAAACATCATAGAAACATAGAAAATGTATAAAATGTTTGTGCCATATAAATCTGTTTCAGTCCTTAACCTATTTCACATGCCTTTAGTCTCTTTAAAATTCTTTTTTTGGCCTTTGTTGCAGTCTGAAAAGAAAAGCAGCATTTAACTGAAGGACTTGAAAAATGAGATAATAAAAAATTATGTGTTGTGGAACTGCCGGCCTTTGGCTGTACTAAAGTATATCTGCCTATGCACTATTGTTTTTAAGAAATACTGTGTATGTCTGAGTCTTTTCAGAATTATCTTTAGATTTCCTGCATTTAATTTTCAGACATTTTGTGACTGACACTAAAGTGTTAAGATTGCTGTCTATCTAAATTTAAAATTGCCTTGTATTTTTGTTTATGTTCAACACCCAAAATGATTACCAGTAAAAGTATGTAAATATTTTTTGATATTAGACATCTTCCTATATCTTTACTTCTACCAACAGAGTTCTAGAACGCAGGGTCAAAATTAAAACTTCTGTGATATATTTCTTTTCCTGTACGTAATGCTATATTATTAAAGAATGTCATGACCGAAAAGTTGGTATTTTCCTTTAAAATAAGTAAGGTTATCCTATTAAAAAGTAAATAAATGGGCTACTCTGGTAATTAACAGTTTCATAGTATACAGAATAACAAAGTTGGAAAGAACCTTGGAGGTCTTTTAGTCCAACCTGTTGCTCAGGCAGTAAACCCTATAACATTTCAGACAAATGGTTGTCCAGCTTTAATCTAATGTTCTTTTAAAGTTCTACTTCATGGATTTTAGGACACATTTTGCTACCAAAATTGTTTCTGAATACTGTTTCCCTGAATTTTTATCTGTTACAGATATCTTATATTGTACAGATACAGATATCTGTATCTAAGTAGTTTAGAAGTATGACAAAATACATAACAATACAGTTTCTAAAGTTGTAATATTTAGTTAACTCCATAGCACCATAATTATTGTGTTTCTGATACCAAAATGACTGCCAGAATAATAATGTTTTAACACCTTTCTAAATATAATAACAAGGTGCATTTTTATTTTTAAGGATAGCTGTTTCTACAGGAGGAGAGCTCCAGCACAGAAGCTTCTCTCCTGCTAATTTAAATTTCCTAATTAACAGTCATCTTGTCAGAGGAGATTTTTACATTTGTTTTCTGTATTATGTTTTTAAAAAGCTGTAATTTCTTGTTAACAGTGAATGGATGCAAATTGAATTTGTGGCTTCACTGAGTTCATTAACTTCTTTGGGAGCTCGTGGTTTAGGAATGGCATCTGCACATACAATCGCTACTGTGCTGAGATACTGGTACCAAGGATCCCCTCCTGGAGAAATGATTTCCTTGGGAGTAATTAGTGAAGGTAAATGTCTTGAAAAGCTTTTCTGACCCAATTCTTTTGGTGTCACTAAAGCCTTTTTCATCAAAGCTGAATATTTTCAACAACAGATGCCTGTAGGGGGATCAAAAAAGTTAAGATGGCAGATATGACTGTTTTTAAAGCCCTGCACCTGTAAAATGCACAGCCATTTTAGTGATGTGATCTGGATGCAGTGGCTGCAGATGGGGAGCCATATGTATACCAGTTTCCTTAGACTGATAATTAATGTTACGATGGTGATGATTTTGTGCCTTCGAGTCAGTTATGACTCCTGGAAGCTACCTAGTCTAGTTCCTGCAGTTTTCCTACCAAGATTTTTCAGAAGTGATTTGCCATTACCTGTTTCCTTAGGGCTGAGCATCCAACTGGCTTTGTGTCCAAGGCAGGACTAGGAGTCACAACCTCTGCAACACTAAACTGGTTTTATCCTGTGATTTTACAGGATCTACTTTAAGCATGAGTCAATTCTCTGAATCTCAATTTAGAAATCTAACTGAAATAGGAACATTAAATGTAATCCACATGAATGTTTCTGTCTATCCATTATTCACCTTATTTTAGATAAAAGTAGATATATGCATGAAGTCTACATCTACTCTTCCTTCTTGGTTATAATATGGCAACTGCTTCTCAGATGTATTTTGGGATATCTAAGAGTTGTTCTATGGATCTGCATATAGTTCTGGCATCAAATTAATCTGGCTCTCTGACCTATATGCATATTTAATATTTGTTCATTTATGTATAACTTATTTATAATATTTATTATAACAATCAGTCTGTTCCCAACACTTACAATCAGTCCCTATTTTGGAAGAGTATTGTGTGAGCAATACTCAAGCAAAGTATTTTGCTTTGCATTTTGCTTTCCTCAAGCAAAATGAGAACTTGAAGTAATTTAAGAGGGTTTTTTTAATGAACAACAACTTGGTACAGTCAGAAATAATAATTGACTATTCTTTTTAACAATAATAATGGTGCTCTGTTGGGTTTTTTCTGATCCCGTAGATGGATTTCTAACAAATCAGGCATTAGTAAGATTTAATACAAAGTTTTATTACCAAATTAATAACTTTTCTTTAGATCTGTAAAATATAGTACCTTCTAGATCAGGCCTGTCAAACTGATGGCCCGTGGGCCGGATGCATCATGCGCAGGCCATGCCCATCCCAGCTCCACAAAGGCAAAAAAATGTTGCAATACATCACAATACATCACATGATGCAATCGAGTTTGATACCCATGTTCTAGATTATATCTCTACTAGTGGCCATGTGTAGAAAACATAGATTAAACCTAGGTTATAGTGATTAAAACAGTTCTTCTCTACTCTCTCCATCATAGTACTGGGAGTAATTCCTAGACCAGAGAGGAGTATTTATTGATAGAAGGCAATTCTAGTCATTCTGTTTTATTTCTTAGAATCAGAATGGAGGAATGTGCATCATATTTTTGTGATGCTCAGATGGCATAGAAAAAGTATCTGTGTATTAATTATGGATTTGTTATTTGTATATTTAATACTTTTGAAGTCAATTATTTCTATTTCTTAGGTCAATTTGGTCTTCCTGAGGGGATTGTCTATTCGATGCCAGTAAGGTTTGAAAATGGCAGTTGGGAGAGCTATACAGAAATAGAAATTAATGAAAAAACTCAATCATATCTTCTGATCCTGGCCTGTGATCTCATTCGGGTAAAATCATATTGTTTATGTATATATTCATTTTTTTCATATTCATATTTTTCACATATTTTTAATTTGGATAATCTAGAAAGCTTTTGTCAAGATATTTGAGTTTGTCAACAAAGTGAACCTTATCTGCAAATCAACTAAGACACAGTCATTTAGAGTCTAGTGTCCAGTTCTTTTATATTATTGAAATTGAAATTAATACATTAAAATTAATTTGAAAATTATTACATTATATTAAAATTATTTCCTAGTTGATTTGTTAGTTGCTTATTGTGGACAACAGAAACAAGAATATATACATAATAGAACATGATGTATGAAACAATAGAGCTTATAAATTTATTATAATGTGAATTCAGAAAGACAAGCTGAAGGTTTTTAAATCTTCTATCTATGGTCAATGGCAATGTGGTATATCTGTAAAATATTTTTGTGAGCATAAAAATTAGCAAAAATGATTAGAAAAATAACAATTACATTATTCTGTGGAAATTATAATTTCCCTTAAAATCAGATCCACTCTTATGAGATTAACGGATTAATTGTTAGGAGAAACACATTATTGTTATGTGAGACACTCAAGCAGCTGTATTAATGAAGTCTTTTATTAATAAAAATCTTCTTAATAAAGTCATTATAAATGTTATTATAAATCACCTCCAATTGATACAGTTTTTTTCTATTCAGGAAAAACAAGTTGCTTTAGGTGAAGTAGCAGAACTGAATCCACAGAGAAGAGGTAAATATCAGTAGCAAGTTATTAATACTCAAACAGTACAAATGACAAGCGGAATGGAATGGAATAGAATATAGAACAGAACAGAATAGAATAGAACAGAACAGAATTCTTTATTGGCCAAGTGTGATTGGATGTGAAGGGATTTGTCTCCAGTGCAAAGATCACAGTGTACATATAAAACAAATTTAAAAATAAATGTTCTATTACCAAATTTTTAAACTGAATAAGAGTGATGAAATAAATATGTTTACATTTTAGCTGTAGTAGAATAAAGCATCTATTACTAGATCACGGGAGAGTCCCTGATTGTTGTGGGGTATGGAGTGTAAACAATCTGCTTATTTATTTATTTATTTTATTTTATTTTTACATTTATATAGTGGAGTGCCTTGTGGACTTAACATTTTTTCACCGTTGCTGTTGTTATTATTACTACTACTATTTTCTCAGTGGTAGTTTGCTTAAAGTTATGAAGTTGGTGGAATATGAAGGAAGGAAGAGTTAAAAATGATTTCTGGTGGAGTTTTCAAAACAATTATTTAAAAAAATACTGAAAATTTAGTGTCCTTTAGTTACTTTGTATTTTATCCACTGATTGACATTGTTTACCAGTTTGGCAGTTTCAGTGCTCCAAACATTTAAATGAAATCAGAGTTATTGACTACAGAGGAGAAGATGTTAAGAATGAACCTTCCTATTTTTTTGCTGCTTCAACTCTCAGATTAGAGTGGTGTAGGGGTTTACTTGGACTCATAGTTGAGGCCTCAAGACCTCCCCACATACAATTTTGTATGGTTATCAGTAGTTATCACTACTGACTACCATAGGAGTGCAAAACATGCCGCTGTTGGGCTTCGTAAATCCTGATTCAGTGAAGCACTCTACATACCTTCCCCACTCCACCCCATCCTTCCCCCAGCAGCTTTTCTTCTTCTTATGCTCAGTTGCTGCTACATTTCCTACCTATCTATTCTCAACCATATTTTCTTCTGTCTCTCCACTCTCTTCCTCATACATCTGTATGTTCTAGTTCTTCCCAGCCTCCCCATAATGCCTTTCTTCAACTCCTCCCATTTCTTCCTAATCCACCCACTCTCCTCCATTTTCTCCATGCTACCTGTTTTTTCTGAGTTCCAAAAGATGTGCAGTTGTTTTGGGCATTAATAGGAAATGTTCTCATTGAAAACCTCTTTTACAAAGAAGAAAAAGCAGAAAAAGCTACATTTTAATTTCTTTCAGAATAATAGGAAAACATTATCCTTCCTTTTGTTCTCATAACAAAACAGGAAAAGTGCAGATTCTTAGTGCCGATGCCTTGTCATAGCACTGTGCTGGAGCATATTTTCCAGTAAAGAAATAATTTGCAACAGTTTTCTGTTTTTCTTTTTGTTGCATAGGTGGGATCACTACGTGATTGAGATAAATTAAGATATAAAATGTACACAGCCATGTCAGGGCTTTGGGAAAGAAAAAGTTTTCCCTTCAAAGACAAGATATTGTCTTAGTTTATTGTGAAAAAGGCCATAGACTTCATTGCCTTTTGTAGTGAATTGAAAAACTAGATTCAGATTGGTCAGATGGCAGGGCAAGGAAAGGGGAAGCATACAATGGTTGAATAAAAAACAATGTCTTCACTTAACTTTAATTTAAATAGAAATATTTTAATAAGTGAAACAGGAGTATGTGCTTTTCCATGTAGTCATATACTTAACAGAATACAGAGTTGGAAGGGACCTAGAAGGTCTTCTAGTCCAACCCCCTGCTCAAGCATTTAGACAAATGATATAGGGTCTTTTCTTAAAATCTCTTCTTAAAAACCTCCAGTGATGGAGCACTCGCAACCTCTGAAGACTAGCTGTTCTACTGGTTAATTCTTTTAACTGTCAGAAAATTCTACCAATAATAACAAAGTTCTCGAAGTCATCATGAAAGAACTTTATACCTCATAGTCTCTACAGCTATGCACTGACAGTATTTTCCATCTCTTTATTTGAGTCAAACTGATGTCCCTATAAACATTCCTTCAATTTTGGGGAAAGGTGGAAGTCATATGATACTAAGCCTGTATTGTATGGGGATGGTGTAAGACTGTGCAATAAAAGTATGGGTGGCTTGTAATGTATGAGACTTAGTATTGTTGTGTTATAATATAACAACCCTTTTGTGCTTCTGAGCTCTGCTTAATCATTGTTCCAAAGTGCTGAGTGTTGCAATTTAGTTCTATGAACTGGTGTCAGGTTCAAAAAAATCCAAATTGCGCAGAATCATTGGATATGGAATAGGTGGCAAATAAATTCCATAAATAATTAAAAAAGAATAACACCATCTGCATCCCAAAATCTATAACAATAAATTTACTTGCCCAAGTCTGGGCTTTGACTTATTGTTGTGCAGTAGGTGAAAACGTTTGATGATATTACACGGGCAGACACTTCGTTTTTGTCTCATAAAGATGATTCCATGTTTTGTCAACTGTCACCAAACTATAAAGAATGTCCTTACCTTCATTTGCATAGCCTGGCAATAGTTGCTTGTACATTTCAGCTCTTGAAGATTTCATTTCTATCATGAGCATGCAACGAACCCATGTTGTAGAATACTGAATACTGAAGAATATCAATAATATGACTCACATGTTCCAGTGAAATTTCAAACTTGAGCAGTGGATTGTCCCTAATTCATTAGTCTTTGTCACATGGAATTTGCTGATTGCTATTATGGGTTGTCATGCAGTTTATTCTTGTTCACACAAATCAGCTCTTCCAGTTCACAGTCTTAACATTTTTTGACCCAATGATGCACAGTACTCACATCAATGTAGTTATCATAATCTGCATTCAGTAGTGAATTTCAATTGGAAGGATTCCTTCGGCAGTGAACAATTCAACGCTGCTTAAGATACACTAACAAGTAGTCACTTCAGGCTTCCATTTCATGAACAATAGCAACATGATGTTTTCTGACAGCCATTTGAAGTGAAAGAAAGATGCTAAAGAACATGTCAGAGCTTCCAGCATGTCCATATGCCTTCTGTTGGGGACATAGAGCATTGGAGGAGGGATTAATTCCATTCAACCATCATTAATTGTAATATTTTTATATATCGAGAGTGTTATGCCATCTGCTTCATCTGACTGCTGTCCTGCTTGAACTAAGAGTTTGTTCCTTGGCTTTGTGTTGATTCTTTTTTTAAAAAAATCGCAGCTATGTTCCTAAATTGGAGAGTTTGGCAATTTGTTTCTGTGGAAAAAAAATAGAAATAAATAAAATAGCTCTGCTATCTTTGGACTTTAGCCCTTGACATTTTGAATTTATACATTCCTAATTTACAATATAAATCAATAGATACCAATACAAATCAAATTTCATGGAGCTAACTTCCATGCACATGGATATAACAATGCAGTTTTAACTTCAAACAGTAATAATAACATTTTAAGTAGCTTATTATTTTCTTCGGATTCTGCCAGACTTCAAAATATAGATATGACAACTCAGCCAATTGACAATGTGTGTTTTATTTTTCTTCATATTTATAGAATGAGTATAGTTAAATGGACAACACAAATATTGTTTCTTGCAGACATCCATGCAATATATCGTGATGTAGCAGAAGAAGAGGAAGAATTTGAAGTAAACAACAGTAAGGCAAAGAAATGTTTTTTAATATCATTAAAAACTGCAATTAAAATAATTATCATTCCCGAAACATTCCTTTAGTTTTACAGAATTAAAACAAAAAATAACAAAAATACTAATAATACAATAATATATTAAATACCCCAGATTAAACCAAGATCATTTTTTAAAAGAGGGAGAATGTTAAATGTTAATTTGAAATGTGTACATGGAGTTTGTATGTGTATTTCCTGGGCTGTAGCAAAAGACCAAGTCCTGAACTGGAGGAATTGACTCCCTATCTTGCTCCGAATCCTAGGTAGGGTTAGAAATCTTTCTCTTTCTTTTTTTTATTTTTGCCATACCCAAAGTTGGGGTTTTACTGTACTCTCTGAGCTATCTCTCACTTTGCCTTCTCCCAGCTAAACTCTTTCCATCCACTTACTTGTTCTCCTACCTACATCTTCCTAATCTCTAAGGGTGAATGTAGGTTCATCCTAGAAGCAGCAGGTTACTTATGAAGAAAGTTTCTCTATTTTTTCAAAAAAATCTATATTTCTGTTTGTATACCTTCCCATTTAAAGGGTTCAGTTTTATGCATCCTGCAATTAACAACTTTATTCTTACTTTATTGAGGTTTGCTGTAAATTACTCTGTGTGTGTGTGTGCAATGCATATGTACTTTTAACAGAATAGCAGTTGTAAGGTACCTTGAAAATCATCTACTCCAACCCCCTATTCAAGGAGGAAACCTTATACCATTTCAGATCAATGGTATAGCAATCTCTTCTTAAAAGCCTCCTATGATGGAATATCCACGACTTTTGAAGGCAAGCTGATTAATTGTTCTTTCGGGAAATTTCTCTTTAGTTCTAGGTTGTTTCTCTCCTTGTATAGTTTCCATCCATTGCTTCTTATCCTGTCTTCAAATGTTTTGGAGAATAGGTTGGCCCCATCTCTTAGATATTAGAAAACTGCTATCATGTTACCCCTAGTCCTTTTTTTCATTAAACTAGACATACCTAATTCTTGCAATCATTCTTCATATGTTTTAGCCTTTATTCCCTAATCATCTTTGTTGCTCTTCCCTGCACACTTTGTAGAGTCTCAACATTTTTTTTTATATTGTGGCAATCAAAACTGGATGCAATATTCCAAGTGTGGTCTTACCAAGGCATTATAAAGTGTTATTAACACTTCGTGTGATCTTGATTCTATCTCTCTGTTAATGCAGCCTAGGACTATGTTGGCTTTTTTGGCAGCTGCAGCATACTGCTGGGTCATATTTAAGTGACTATGTGCTAGGACTCCAAGATTCCTCTCACAGTTATTACTATTGAGCAAGATAGCACTCTTGCCTAAATGTAGAATCTTATTTTTCCCCATTGAATTTCATTTTGTTAGGTAGGGTCCAGTGTTCAAGTCTGTCAAGGTCCTTCTGTATCTTGAGCATATCTACTGATATGTATCATATGCAAATTTTATGAGTTCCCCTTCAATCCCCTCATCTAAATCATTAATGTAGATATTGAAGAGTATTGGGTTTAAGAAGAACTTTCTGTACCCCACTGCTTACTTTCCTCCATATGGATGTACTCCATAGAGGACTACACTTCGAGTATGATTTGTCAACCAGTTACAAACCCACCTAGTGGTGGTGCTGTCTATCCCACATTTTACTAGCTTGCCAAGTAGTCAGTTTTGGTCTACTTTATCAAATGCCTTACAGTTCAAGTAAATTATGGTATAGCCACAGCATTTCTCTGATCCACTAATTTTGTCACTTTCTCAAAAAATGCAATAATTATTTGGTATGATCTGTTTTTCACAAACCCATGTAGACTTCTGGCTATGACTTTGTTTGCCTCTGAGTGTTCACAGATTCGTTTCTTGATTACCTTTTCCAGAATCTTCCCAGGTATTGATGTCAGGCTGATAGATCTGTAGTTTTCTGGATCCATTTTTTTCCCTTTTTTGAAGATGGGAACCACATCAGCTCTTTTCCAGTCCTCAGGTAGTTTCCCAGTGCTCCAGGATCTTTGAAAGATATGGTTCAGTAGTTCTGAGATCACGTCTGCCAGTTCCTTCAGAATCTTGGAATATAATCCATCTGACCCTGGTTAATTGAACTTGTCTAGGATGGACAGGTGTTTTCTTACCATTTACATAGCCTTTTTCAGTATTTTTGTCCACACTAAATTTTGGATAGGCAAATGTACTAAACGTATTAGGAGACAATGTAAATATAAAGTCTTCAAATCACAGTCCTGATGATTTCATGGACCAGACATATAATTTTGTTCCCGGCACTAGGAAATGATTTGCAATTATCTTTTTCCAGGAAGTTTTTTTTCCCCTTGTTCCCCAGTCTAACCTACAAACCCGGGATTTCCTTGTGATCTTGTCTACTAATAACCAGGTTTGAACTTGCTTAGTGTTTTCTTAATCAGCCAGGTTCAGTTAGGCAGTTGATAAATGATTGTCAAATTTGATTAAATTGTAAGAGATTTTCAGGATTTTTTATTGTATTAATTTGGGAGCATGTATATGGTGCATAACAGCAGTACCACTAATATTATTGGATTTCTTTGATACGTTTTCCATAAAAACTGTCAAAAATAAGAGCTGGAGAATAAATGACATCATAAATTTATAATATCTTCAGGAAATTTCCAGTTCTGTGGCTTAAGAATATTTCAGAATGTATTTTTCAGATATATAGGAGTGCTTATACTGGTGTTCTGACCCAGACTTAACAGAATTACGAAATAGACTCCTTGTCCTGAAACCCCCCCTTTTTTATTTGGTTAATGTGAATTCCTGACATTCACACCCAGAAAAGTTCCAGCAATAAGCCTTCCAAGGTTTAATTGCACAAGCAGGCCTTATCAATCCTTGGATAATTGCCAGGCCAAGAGCTTCCAGTCGCAATGCTGTAAAATGAAATACCTGGCAAAGAGTGTCTGTGAGGCATGAATTCAGATAAGCAAATCTTCACAATAATTAAGAGAACTAATTGTCTCCTGCAAACACCCCTCCCCTTTTGCTCCTATTTATTCCCTATGGGAGGGGCCATTCAGCGTCCACTTGTGCCTTCCGAGTTGACCCCTGTTCCTTAGTTGTTCCCTTCTCCTGACAGCTCTGCACATACGTGCATCTGGAACAGGCTCCAGCTGTTCTTCTTCCCCACTTATCTCCAACTCCGACGGCTTCCGGTAAATGTCGGACAGCCCTGGCCCCATCTCTGTCTCTGACACAGAGCACCCATCTTCCCCAGACTCCAGGACTGGTCCAAGTTCCTCCTCAACCTCCTCAGTGTCCGAGTCTGCCGCCAGCTCTGCTGGCAGCTGGCAGGACACAACACAGGAACAATTTGGCCAGCTTGCGAGCCGAGGGTAAGCCTGGACACATGATGAAGTGGGCCTGCTTAGAAAAAAAGGTCTATTACTATCCAGATCACTGTGCTCCTGTGGTGCTCTGGGAGGTCCACAATAAAATCCACAGCGATCTCCTCCCATGGCCTAACGGGGTCGGCAACCGGCTGCAACAGGCCTGGCGGTTTCCCCGGCCTGGTTTTCATAGCAGCACAGGTTGGGCAGCTTTTTACGTAGGCCTCAATGTCCTTCATCCATGGCCACCAGAACTGCCTATTGGCCAGGTGTAGCGTCTTCAGGAAACCAACATGACCGGCTTGTTTGACATTTTGGCAGCGTTGCAGCACCTGTGTTCTTAGTACACTGGGAACATACAGTTTAGTGCCCTTCCATGCCAATCCCCCCCATGGGTTAACCATTGTCGGTTTCCTAGGAACAAGGGGTCGGTCAATAAGGCGGTTTTCAGGGTTTGGGTCAGGTCAGTCGCGACGAGCTTGGCTTGTTGCTCCGCCTCAATCTTTACCTCTGGCTTGACCGGTGGGATGATTGCATGCACTACTTCCTCCCGGCCACTCTTGTACTGCGGTAGATGGGACAGGATGTCCGCTAAGAAGTTCTTCCTTCCTGGTATATACTTGAGACTGAACTGAAAACACTGGAAATATTGTGCCCACCTCACCTGTTTTGATGACAATTTCCTTGGGGTCTGTAGAGCCGCCAGATTTTTGTGGTCAGTCCATACCTCGAATGATATTTTACTCCCCTCCAGGAAATGTCGCCACGTCAGCCGTGCCCAGCACACCACGAAGGCCTCTTTCTCACAAATCGCCCACTGTCGTTCTGTGTCGGTGACTTTCCAGGAGGCATAGGCACAAGGCTGCAGCTCGCCTTTATCATTGCACTGCAATAGGACAGCCCCGACGGCTACATCGCTGGCGTCTGCTTGGATAACAAACGGTCGTTTGGGATCGGAGTGCTTGAGGATCGGCTCCTGGGCAAACAGGCCCTTCAGTGTTTCAAAGGCCCGCTGGCACTCCACAGTCCACTGAAGGGGCTGGTTTGGCTGGGGCTTGGTCACGGCAGGTTTGGTTTTCAGCAGATTGGTGATCGGCAAAGCTACTCGGGCAAACGAGGGTGTCAGGGTTCCATCGAAGTTTCAACAAACCGCTCAGCACTCACATAATAATTAATCCAAATTAGAGTTTATTGAAGAAACCATGTTGGCACATTGGGAAAAACCTGAATCTGAAAAGCCAGGTTTTTCCACACTCAAAAGAATTCAAAGATCCACCTCTTTACCATCATCATACATCACATTCCCCAATCAAAGCTTATACCCATCAT
>JANHFL010002812.1:0-14939 GCA_032468155.1 Oxyrhabdium leporinum | reverse complement strand
AAAACCCCACCCCGGTCTTGTGATGGCCACTGGCCAATCCACAGGTGCAAAGATGCTTTGGTAACGGTCATTTCGAACAAGAGATAAGGACCTTCAGAAGGCCTCAGACAGGAATGCAATAGAAGCGAGAAACGAAAGTGTAAGAAATCAAAAGTTATGCTAATAGGATTTATAGTGTCCTTTTCCCCCTGTACCAAGCAGTGGAAAGTTACAGGACAAACCATTCTCCCCCTTCTCCCCTGGAAAGAATGGCAGATACACTTTTGGGGATCTGACACCCCAAGTTGTTGGATTAGGGAACTACTTTGCAACAAATTGTATCTTCTAAGCCAGGGGTGTCAAACTCAAGATCCATGGATCAGATCCGGCCCGTGGGGTGCTTAAATATGGCCCACAGGGCCGACTTGGAAACAGTGAAGTATCAGCCTGCAGTGCTTCTACTAGCGAAAATGGAGCTGGGGAGGGCTACATGTAGCCCTCCTCAGCTGTTTTCGCTGGCAGAGGGTTGCGGGAAGCTGTTGCAGCCAAAAACTGAGCTCAGAAGCCCATTTTCACTGGCAGAGCGCTCAGGCAACCACAGGCACCCCCAACACGAGTGATGTTGAGTTGGCCATACCCACCCTGGCCACGCCCCCATCCACCCAAAGTCAAGCATAACCCTGATGTGGCCTCAATGAAATTGAGTTTGACAACCCTGTTCTAAGCCACATTGTCAATAATACTATCCTATATATACAAAATGGGGGCACGATGGCTCAGCAGTTAAAAATACTGAGCTTGTCAGCTAGAAAGCTGGCAGTCCAGTTTCCGCTGCATGATGGGGTGACCTCCTGTTACTTGCCCCAGCTCCTGCTCACCTAGCAGTTTGAAAGCATGCAAATGTGAATAGATAAATAGGTAGCACTTCAGTGGGAAGGTATTAACATTCTGTGCACCTCAGTATATAGTCATGCTGGCCACATGACCACATAATTGTCTTCAGACAATGCTGGCTACCTTGGCTAAGAAATAGAGATGAGCACCATCCCCTAGAGTCAGAAATAATTGGACAGGAAAACCTCTACCTTTATATATATACAGAAAACAGAATAGAATACAGAATAACAAAGTTGGAAGGTCCCTTAGAGGTTTTCTAGTCCAGCTCCCTGCTCAAGCAGGAGACCCTATAACATTCCAGACAAAGAGCTATCCACTCTCTTCTTGAAACCTCCACTGATGAAGCAACCACAATTTCTGAAGGTAAACCATTCTGCAGATTAATTGCTGTCACTGTCAGGATATTACATCTCTCCTTGATAAGCTTCCATTCATTACTTCTTATCCTGCCCTCAGGTGCTTTGGAAAATATGTTGACTTGCTCCTCTCTGTGACAGCCCCTCAAATACTGGAAGACTGGCATCATGTCCCCCTTAGTCCTTCTCTTCGTTAGACTAGACATTCTCAGTTCCTGCAACCATTCATAATACAGTTTAGTCTAATCATCCCCATTGCTCTTTGCTGAACTCTTTCTATCTAGAATCTCAAGATCTTTTTTTGTATCATGGTGACAAAAACTAGATGCCGTATACCAAGTGTGGTGTTACCAGTGCAGTATAGTGGTTCTAACACTTCATGGTTCTAACACTTCAGGTGATCTTGATACTATCCCTTTGTGGATGCAGCCTAGGACTGCATTGGATTATTTGGCAGCTGCAGCACAAATGTGGACCATCCCTTTGTAAAAGTATTTTAACCCACCAATAGTAGGTATGGACGTAATGCAATGAGATTCCTTGAAATAGTCAAAGTTGGAATTACCAAAGGCTTCATATGCATATTTTAGTCTTTTTCCAGTGAAACTTTATGGCATGAACTTATGGAGGGCTGCATAAAAAGGAATGGAAAGGTTGCATATCTCTTGCTATAGACCCATGGCATTTGGATTTTCATGGATGCAAAATAGTCCAAATGGTGATATAAGAAGGTCTAAGGACACCCTGAATTTGTAGAAGTTCAACTTAGAAAAATTAAATAGGATTCTTCCCTTCCTACAACAACAACTTAGCAGATATGCATTGCTACTGATTGTTGAAGAGTTAGAAAGATTGTAAAAGCAGGAGTAACTGGATTAGAACCTGCTAAATGCTTAAAATCACTGAAATTATAAGAACTAATTGTAGCATGATGGTTCAGCTGGACTTGTTTCTATTATCAATTTCCTATGATGGATTCTCCCTTCAAAATCCAGGCAATGGTAATTGGGCCAAAGCGCAGAGAATGTCTAGGCCTATTTTGTACAATTATAGCTGACATGTCCTTATGACCCTACTAAATAAAATCTTCTAAAAAGATTTTAGAAAGGCCCTAATGAATGACATTTTGAAGAAGTAGGTAAACTGTTTTATCAGCTTTCTCAATGAACATGTGCACACATGCACACACATACATGCACAGACACAACACACATACACAAGGAGGCAATAGTATTTAGAAGTCTCTGCTTTCTTGCATCTAGTAATGTTTTATGTTTGAGGAGCTTTCAGATTTGTATCAAAGAACTTTGACTACAATCTTGTATGCAACTTTTTATTGGACTGGAAATATTTTGCTTTCTGTGAGCCAAGCTTGCAGAACATTTACTGTATCTGTTCAAACCTATATTGATTCCGCATAACAATTTTTGTTTTTGTTCTTCCAGATTATCCCTCTGAAGAGTTTCTGCTCAGTGCTGAGCATCTTTGCAAGTCTTTCTCTAATCTCATTACTCAAGTGGCCTCACCAGCCAGGAATACTGAAGTTGGTGGTAATAGCCTTTCCGGACTGTCTGATCTTCCAAGTTAAAAGAAGATAGCCATGTATATTTTAGCCATTTGTTAAAAAATATCCATTCATTGAAATTGGCATAAACTTTTACATTCTACTATTCTTTCTTCTGCTTTTTCTCTCTGTATTCATACTCTGGTTTCTCTTAAAATCAAAAAAATATACTATTGCCCATGTATCTTTTAAAAGGCACATATATTAAGCTCATGAAACTTGGTACATATAATACTGACACCCAATGGTTCTCCCTGAGTATTTGCATGTTGTCACAGGGGCTCCACAAAGGCTTGAAGAAATGTTATGATTCAAATCCTGAGGAGTCCGTAGCCCTGGTCCATGGCCACAGAAGGTATTTAAAGGGGGTCCATGGTGAAGAAAAGATTGAGAACCACTGCAATATGGGAACTCATCATAACATTAGAATGTGTATAGTGGTTTTATTTGAATCCATGTGTTCAGTGTAAAAGAAAATGTGAAGCAAGGAACAAAGCAGATTTCTTTATACTTTGAGACATTTACACAGTTCTAGAGAAACTCACGATTTACATCACAGAAGCTTTAATCCAGTTTTAAGATGGTTTTATTGAATACTCATCTAAAAAAAATCACTTTAAAGGGAAAAGACACATCTTTTGTGTCTTTTGCATTCAGTCATAAAAATAAACCTTTTGGGAGTTCAACATGCATGTTAATATTCATAGAGGAGAAGAGTCCAATGGCTTGATTATTGTAATTTTACTGAAGATAAGTTGATATTATAGAACCAGAAGATGTTCCCTTCTTCTTCTTCATCTGTCTTACATAGGCAGAATCAGAACAGTGAACAGTTACTTATATATATTATGCATTTATAAATCCTGGCTCCTAGAATCAGAATTATTTAAAACAAACATAATTAAGTCATCTTTGCCTACTGACATCCAGTTGAAAATAAGTCAGAGTCCAGCAAAAGTGAGTGGCAAATCAGTTTTTCTGAAATTAATGAAATGAGAGGTAGCTGGAAAAAAATTCCATACCCTAGTTAACAGTGAAGGCTTACTAGTGGGCAAGCATCTGTACATAAGAAATTACGTTTATGCAATTAAAACAATAAACTGAAATAAGACATGGAAAAATGGACTCTTACCTCTAGATTTACTCTCTTCTTGTTATATAAGCTATATACTTCACTGTATTTTCTGGGATTTATAGGACTCCTTTCTTATTTGTTGTGTTATTGAGAACTAGAACAGGAAGAACATCTTATACCAATTAATTAAAGAGTATAAACTATTCAGAAATTAGTTGCCCCCAGAGGTATCTTGCAGAGAACTTGGAAATTCTAAAACAGATTGTAGGTAGTAGCTTCTTAGCTGTGCTGCTCAAAGGAAGAATCAACAGAGATGAAGTGGCACAACTGTTAATAAGTTGTGATTTTAGGTTCTGCCTGCATTCCATGTTGCCTGTCTTGTACAATTATTGTGATTATATAAACTGAAAAGAAACAATGTATCCTATATTAGCTCCTTGGAGCAACAATTGAATAATAATATCAATAATAAGACAACATTGAAAAGTATGTCACCTTCATTAAACATCTAAAACTCAGCAAATAATTTCTGGGGGGAGGGGGGAGGATTCATCTATATAAATCACTGAAACATCTGTAGTCTCCCATATGCCTTCTTATTTCACAACTTATTCTCTCTATTCTCTCCTCATCTTGACCAGATGGTTGAGACAGCAGAACATGAATTGAAAGCCCCGATTAATGTAACAGGTAAGTTTCCCCAGAGCTCTAGGGGAAACAAAAAAAAAATACTGTTTTAGAGAAGGGCCTAGCTTTTTCAAATATTTTAAGTTTTGTTTGGAGACAGAAATGTGAGCCATATTTCAACAAGACTTTACTTCATCTGTTGCCTTGGACATTTGGAAACAACCAGTAAACTTGACGATTACTAAAAGAACACCCAGCTGCAAGTAGTATAAATACCACCCAGCTCAGCAGGGGTGTGTGTGTGTGTGTGTGTGTGTGTGTAAGTGCAGAACTGTTCATGGTGTTGCTGCTGACAGGAGCACCTGGGTTACTCGCTGTATCTCACTTCATTCTCCAAACTCTGTAGGAAAAAAACCTACCTCTCTCAACCGAGTGAAGTCCTTTTGGAAAGCTGAAATGAATTGCTCCAGCAATGAATGGTACTTTTATGCAACTTTCTTCCTTCTAAGAATCAGAAGACTGTACTGGACCCTCCATTTCTTTCCCCTTTATAAAGATGTGGGAGTGAGTGGCCTTTCTTTGTCTTGCATCAAAGCTCTAGGAGGAAACCCCCCACCATCTTTAGTTTTAAAGTCTTAAAGTTTTAAAGTGCAGGGGCTGCTTGACTTCAGGGATGTCATGTGGTTACGCATCATGACCTGTGCCCCAGTTCTTTTCCGATACACGACCTTGAAAGAGGACTTCTATCATCCTTTTTCAAAATTATGTTGTAGTGTTCTTTTTCTAAAGAAAACCCTTTTTATGGGAGAACAGAGTTTCAAATTAGTAGTGTTTATTAACCATACGCCCTTGGTTGACAAACATCCAAGTAGAAAAGAAATACCCTAATCAAGGAACTACCAGAGGTGAATCTTCATCCCCGCCAACATTTGTACGGTAAGCTTCTATATGCAAACAGCGAACAAACCCCACTCCCTTCTAGCAAGGAAGAAGTCAGGTAAGGAACCATCTGTAAGCAAATACCAAGTTCAGAGAGCACCAAGGACTCCACAGCTCAACTTTGAGCTGCATACATTGTCATCTGTTGGCATTATGTCCAAGCGTGACCAGTTGTTAAGTAGCAAGTTTGCTTTGCTTTTCCTTTGTTTGTTCATGCTTCATAATAGTGTGGCAGGTACATGAGCTGACAAAGCAGAAGTAGATAAAACTGGTTGGTTGGCTGAAGGAAAGCTATTCATTGAGGTTTTTTTCTCTGTGAGCGCACTTACTGTACCTCTCTTTAGATTTGATTTTGTTTTTATTGTAGCTGTATTTAAGTAGGTTAGGTTTAGTTTATTTGCAGTATTGGTTTGTTTATTTATCTTATTTAATATCATTCTTATTTACTCTTCTTATTTTAGTTTATACATTCAGTTCATTTATCATATTTAATATATTTATTTATTTAGGATTAGCTTAATTTAGTTTAAGTATAGTACATTGAATTATTGATGGAAACATTATTGTATTATGCAGGGAAACTGCTGCTTGAGGTAAGAGAACCTCTATTTTAGTTATTAATTAATTAATTCATTTAATTTATTTAGTTATTAATTTATTTGTCAACTTGCTTGTGTGAACCTAGGATTAGTTTAGGATTCAAAGAAGTAACATATAGGTAACATGACATAAACAATAATGAAATACAACAGGAATCAACGGAATCTAGGAAGAAGCAAAAATTGCTTTAGAATAAGTTTTAGAATAAGTTTTAAAGTTGAATATTTAAAAAAAATATCTGTACATCTTCTTTCAGGCCTTTTTTGGTGAATTGTTAATATTTCCTCAGGACCCACATCCAGAAAGGCTGGGAAACATGGGTCTGTGGCCTTTCTTAGGGTGCAGAGAGAAGCATGTAGCTGTGGGCTTGGTTGGAGCCCTCAAATCCCTCTTCCTAATTAATTTGTAACATCGCTTGCCTCTTGTAAATTTTATATATGGTGCTCATCTTTTTAATATTTGGGGGCTGTTAGCCCCCAAGATGAGATTGAATTCAAGGTTTATATTGGAAGAAGAGTGCTATTAAAACATCACTTTAACAGCAGAGCAAGTAAAGGCAGCTTTAGCTCATCCTGCAGTGATGTCATGACGATTGTTGCTTAACAATGGTTAGTGAGGGTCTTCATGCTATGGTTAGAGCAACATGAGGATCAACTAGTTGATTTATACTGACTGTTTAATGTTGCTGCTAAAAATCTAACTTTTTAGGTCTGTCTCCGTAAATACAACGAGAGGCAAAAGCAACACAAGGAATACATCAATGAACTTCTGGCAAGACACCAGGAGGAGCTGGAGGGAAAAAATGCCAGAATTATAGCTGTAAGTAATTCATTTCCCTTACAATCCTGTGTTAAGCTTCCCTTTCTGTCTGCTTATTTTGATTCTGTAACTGACGGGTGCTTCTTATAATGTCTGTATCTTAGTTGGAAGAAGAAAATAAAAAGCTAGCCAGCAATATGGCCAACGCTGTACAGGAAAACCGCAAACTAAAGAAGAAACTTCAGAAGAAACTGAAGGAAACTGAAGGAAGTGAGTATTATTTTAACTTAATACATTTTAATTATTTTTGTTTTAAAAATGAAAGTGCTTGATAATTATTTTGTTATTTTTTGCCAGGGCTTGCCCAGCTGAATACAGATGTCACAGAATCCATAGAAGAGAGGAGGAGGGAACACCAGCTAGAAGAATTAGAGGGGGAAGTCGAAGAGATGTGCTCCAAGGTATACCTTTCTGGAACGTTTAACCAACATAGACAAAGATGACATTATTGGACGAACATGGAATAATCACACTGACAGGCTGTTGTTTCATATGAGATTTACATAGGAAACATGCAAAAAATAATAATAAAGACATTTTCTTTCTCTGATTTTTTCCAGCTTTTCTTTTGCTGAGATTACAAATTCTGAAACACATCTGTACCAGAGACTCTTCAACACAAGATCTGAAGAAAAGCCTTGGAATGTAATTTTCCAGAAATCCCCTTCTATGATCGGGGCCTTGATGAGGTGAAGGGGCTCGCGTGGGTAAATGAAATTGTGGGCTATGTTGTCGGTCACCCAAGGCAAACAGTCCATGATGGATATCCCAGATTAACACCAATCGCATCTGCCAACCCGCATTGGACCAGCATGGCAGATTATGGTCTATTCCTTCCACATGCCAATACAGCCTCAAAAATGGCCCTCATTCCCCAGAGGCCCTAGGGCAACTACCTATGGCAGCGGGAAGACCTGCCTGAAGGCAGAGGGTGCTAAGAATCACCGGGCTAAATCAGGCTGCCTTTGGACTTTGGACATAGGAACGGTCAACATTCAACAATGAAAACGGACGCTTGACTAGAACAACTGCTGATTAAACTCAACAATATGCATTGGGATATCACTAGATTATGATGAAAGGGTAAAAATTTAGATGATAGGACTGGGCATTTACTCTGCACTAGAGGTACAGAGGAAGGACGATGTGGCAGACTTGATTTTCTCATCAACTAAAAGCTGAAAGACTGTAGTAAAATTTCAAAGTACATCAGACAGAGTAGCCCAATGCATTATTCAATTGAACATCCAATACAAGCTTCAAATCATTCAAGCTTACACACCAACAATAAGCTGTAGTGATGATGAGGTCGAAGAGTTTTACAAATGTGGTCTGCCTTCGAGACAAATGGGTGACTTTTATGCAAGAATAGGAAGAACAATACCTGGAGAAAAAGTGGCTGGCCCATATGAAAGTGGTGAACAAACATAATAGAGGTGACAGATTAGTAGAGTTTGCTGAAGAACAAGAACTTTATATCATGAACTAATTAAAAAAAAAACTTGCAGAAAATGGACATGGAAGAGTCCATCTGGGTACACAAACGAACTTGACTGTATCATGTCAAGTGATAAATCCATACTCTGCAATTCTACTGTCATCAATTGTTTTAATGTTGGAAGTGACCATAGAATGGTACAAGCTAAAGTGAAGATAGACTGTCGAAAAGAGCCTATAAAGGATGGTAAGGATGTCATGAAAAACAAAAATAAAGAGGGATAAGTTGTTAGAGAAGAACAGCGATTTTGAAATTAATCTATCAAATGACTTTGCTCTACTGCAAGATTTGGAAGAGAGGAACAGTACGGACCTAAATGAACAAATAGTCTAAAACGTCCTTGAATCTGCTATATCTATAGCACCACTGGAAAAACACTTTGTACAATGGTCTCGGATGAAACCATTGATTTAATGAAGAAAAAACAACAACAGACATTGAGAAATACTGATAGTTTTACTAATAAATTGGAGTACGTTAAACTTTGCAAGACCAAAAGAAAACGTATCCAAGAAGAAACACATCAGTTTAACATGAACCTTGTGAAAAAGGCAATTGAAGAAAATGAAGCGATTAATAGAGCAAAATACAAGCTTATAAATACAAGAAAGAAGTTTTTACATTAAAACGTGTAGATGGCTCTGTGCGTAGAACAAGACAGGAAATGTTAGAAATAATAGAAAAATTCTATTCAGAGCTAGAAGCAAGAAAAAGTGATAGCTGGTAGCCAAGGGAGTCATATAATACATTCCGCTTGATAAAAAGCATCCACCAAAGAGACCCAAAACAAGATGGATCGATGACATCAGCAACTATTGTGGGCCCAATTGGCAAAAGAAAGCTCAAGACAGTATTGGCTGGAAACATGCAGAAGAGGCCTTCATCCTGCAGTGGATAGACGATGGCTAAAATAACAATGACAAATCTGGAAGAAGACATTGGCCAACCATTGACATCTGTTGTGCAATCTTATTGGGCAGAGAAGAGGTTGCATCTATGTTATTGAGCATTTTAGACCTGGAAGCAGGCTGCACTCTGCACTCTTACCAATTGGCCCTCAATAGACGCGCAGACATAGACAACATCTATCTACTGTGCAAAAGAGACAATCAAAAAGCCCAAAAGGAAACAAAAAGATCAAAACAGCTCCCCATCAGCAATCAACATTGAGATGGGCATAGATTAACACCAAGATTAATATCAGACCAACAATCAAGAAATAAACAACACCCCAATGAAGGAACTGCCAAACAAATCACACAAACTGACTACAAACAATGGCATAACAAAGGAGCATTGCAAGATCTGCAAGAAATATCATTTGCCTGCAAGCAATAACATAAAAAAAGACATAGAAAATGAAGAAGCTAAAGTGTTCTGGGACTTTAGAATTCAAACAGACAGGCACCTGCCAACAACAAGCCAGTTGTCGATAAGAAAGACCAAAAAAATGAGAGAGTGGATGGGGCAGTACCTGGAGACAGTAGAAGAGAAGAGAAAGACTGAAGAACATAACAAAATACAAAGACCTGCAACTAGAAATAGAACAACTGGTGCAAAAGGAAACAAAGGTAGTACCAATAGTAAGAGATGCTTTGGGTGAAATCCCAAAACATCTGGAGCACCACTTGGGCACCATTGGCATTGCCAAAATCACCATTGGTCAATTGCAAAAGGCAGCTTTACTCACAACAGTGAGTAAAGAAATAACTATCTGTTCTTACATATCAAGCCCAACAAGAAGAGAATATTTGAAGCGAATATTCTTCTCCTGCCCTCAGGTGCTTAGAATAATAGGTTGTCCTCTTTGTGTCAGCCCCTCAAGTAGTGGGAGAGACAGCATCACCACTAGATGGATTCATTACTTTTTAACAGTGTCATAAATGATTTAGAAGTGGGAATAAAAGGGAACTCATCAAATTTGCGTACAACACCAAGCTGGGGAGAATAGCCAACACTTTAGAAGATAGACTCGAGATACAGAAGGACCTTCACAGACTTGGAACACTGCACCTTATCCAAGAAAATGCAATTCAGTGGTGAGAAAAGTAAAGTCTTATATTCAGGAAGAAAAACCAAACGAACAAGTGAAAAAATAGGTGGTAGTTGGCTCAACAGCAGTAACCATGATAGGAATCTAGATGTCCTAATGGACAAGCACTTAAGTATAGTATGTGCTGCAGCTGCCAAAAAAGCCAATACAGTCCTAGGCTGCATCCAGAAAGGAATATGATTAAGATCATGTGAAGTGTAAGTATACTACACTGGAAAGACCACACCCTTTGGATCTCCATGATGCAAAAAAGATGTTGAGAGAGTTTGGAGAAAAGCAATAAAGATGATTATGTCTGAAAGGCTAAGTGATATGACGATCAGTTAAGGGTATTAGGTATGGCTAGCCTAACAAAGAAAAGGATTAGGGGTGACAATGGGAGGTGTCTGCCATGAGAAGGTTGACCGATTCTCCAAAGCAGCTGAGGGCAGAACAAGAAGTAACCGAAAGAAGAGTATCAAGGAGAGGTTCAACCTAGAATTAAGCAGACATTTCCTGACAGTGAGAACAATTAATCATTGGAATAGCTTAATTAATTAATCAGTTTGGCATGGCAGTTTGATTTTTACTGGCTCAAGGTTGACTCAGCCTTCCATCCTTCTGAGGTTGGTAAAATGAGGACCCAGATTGTTGGGGGCAATATACTGAATCTGTAAACCGCTTAAAGAGGTTTGTAAAGCACTTTGAAGAGGTATATAAGTCTAAGTGCTATTGCTACATGCTATTTCTATTTTGAGATTTACACAAGAGGAAAATTCTTTGTCACGTTGAAGGGAAACAATAATAAGGACATAATAGTAAACAAATAGTAGAATATAATATACTGGAATAATATAATTAGCAGAAGCTTTTTATTCTGTTCCTCTAAACATTTGCTTGAGCTATACATTTGTTTCCTGTAACACATATACGCTGCATTGGGCCTCTGTAAAATATTTGGCATCTGTCAAACATATGCTCCTGCCATCAATCTTAATATTGTTTTTTTTGTACCATCCTGAGCCTGGCATTTATCTTAGGTTGGAGCTGTTACAGTTTACACCTCAGCTCTAACTTACACCTTTGATCTGTGTTGCTAGCACCCCCACCCTGCACCCCCGCACCCCTGTTCCTTGCTGCACAGCCAATGCAGGGCTAAGAAGAAGGCATGGGCCACGGGCCCAGAATTGGGTACTAAGTTGAAGATATAAAAGTATGCCATACCTTATCCAAGGTGTGGTCTTCCTCACATGTCGCTTTTGTATATTTTTGGAAAGGTTTACCCAGGTTTGCTTTGATGAAATTAAATGCTGATTCTTTCTCAAGCCTCTGCTTAAGGTCTTCTTTTTGGCCTATTGTTGACTTAAGCATATTGCCGAACCTTACAATAGTTACTCTAGAAACAACCCCTAGGAACTAGGACCATAAAAGGTAATTTGGTATGTGTAAATAAGGACAGGGGGCAATAGAATTATAGAAATGGGAGATGTAATCAGGAGCGGAGATAATGTACTCACTTTAGATGCTTCGAATAGGTTGTGACAGCATGAGTACTAAGCCAATAAGGAAAAGGTGGTAGGTAAATTTGTAACGGCAATAGGGAATATAAGAATCAGAATAGAATAGAATTCTTTATTGGCCAAGTGTGATTGGACACACAATGAATTTGTCTTCGATCCAGAATAGAGCTGGGAGGGACCTTGGAGGTCTTTTAGTCCAGCCCCCTGCTCAAGCAGGAGATCCTATACCAGTGTTGGAGAACCTTTTCAGCACCAAAAAGAAAGAAGAAAATTGTAGGCATTTGGCAATCATTTGTTGGAAGAAATATCCATCTGGCTCAGTTCCAAGTGGGGAGAAAGACACGGGAAACATGCAGGCTGATTGGAAAGATGGTTAATTGATGAACAGGACCACATGGGTTTGAGGTCCTGAGCAGCTGACCACATAGAGTTGAGAGAGGGAGGTATTTATACACTTTCTTGGGCTTTGAACTTGAGCTTCCTGTTCCTGTGCAAGAATATGTATTCTATTTGCTGCTGTCAGACTCCCATGTGGCTAGGCAGGGGTCAGAGCTGAGGTTGTCTGGTTGAAGCTTGCTGGGTGATGCAATATCCTTAGATTTTGCAATGCAGTGAGCCCTACTGCTAGATAATCCTATAATCTCCTGGAGGGTCATGTCTTAATCCCATAACCCCGAAGCTGAAAGTCTTTTGTCTTGTAGATAGGTTGGCCCAATCCTGCTGGAGCTATTAACAAACGGTGCAGGGTGCTTTCCAAGAGCACATTTCTCCTTTAGGAAGATATAACATTCTGCCTTTTTTTAATATTTCCCAAAATATTTCATTCTAATCCCCCAATCCCCTTCAGTTTACGGTACTTCCTTTTTTGATAAAACGGGTCATATGCATGGGTCATATGCATGAGTCCTATACACAGAAACCTTTGGTCTATAATGTAAAACCTGCTACTTTCCCTGTCCCAAAATTCCTGTACATTTCTGCATGTTTCTTCCTTGAGCATAATCCAGTCCTTGATCTTTGTATCTTGAAAATCAGTTGTGTTCAAAGTTCCAGCGGTTGCAGGACAGCTGTGGGTTAGAACTCGGTGCTCTCTGAGCTTGGTGGTTTCCTCGTAAATGTTTCATTACCAAAGTAGGTGATGTCATCAGTGCTGCTTCATTACAGATCGGATTCAGCAGCCTTGGGAGATTAAAAAGGGCACACCTATTTAGATAAGTCCACCTAGCCCATCATCCTGTGTCACTTAGTGTGACCAATCACATGTCCGGGAAGTTGCTATGATATCAAGGTAATTAGACTCTTTACCAGCTCCCTGTTCCCAAACAGATCAGTAAGTTTGACCAGAATTTTCAAGCAAAAGTCTTTGTCTAATAAGATCCAGAAATCTTATATTTATATATGTTACTCTTGAGGTTTGAACTTTTGAGTCTTTTTCTTCTCTCTTCTTGTGTCAAGGGTGGTGTGGCTAGCCCATCTCCCTTCCTTAAATCTTCTCCAATTGGTTTCTTGTTTACAAAATGGCTTTCTCTGGTATGAAAGTCAGATTTGTGCAGGGGTGGGCTTCAAATTTTTTAGCAAAGGGTTCCCTGCCCTAATGACTGGCTGGGTGGACATGTGACTGGGTGGGCGTGGCTGGTCAGTCATGTGATTGTGTGGCCGTAGCCAACTCAACCTTGCTTCTTTTGCTCTAATTACTTGAATAGTAAAATGTTTGAGACCATTTTATTATGTAGTGATATTGATTGCTCTGCAAAATAACTAAAATGCCATCAAATTACCAAGCTTAGAGGCCACCAAGAACCCCAGAGTTCAACCCTGAGCTTCTAATATTCTTTTTTATTGCAAAATCTCTTTCCACCACTGCTTTCTATCAGCTAGTATTTAAAATACTAGTTATTATAACTAGTAGCCATTGGCAATCTCATTTTCGAGGAATTGGTCCAATCCTCTTTCGCAACTATCTATGTATTAAAGACAGTTTCATGGGCTATATGATTTCCTTGATATTTTTAAAAATACATTTTTAAAAGATCTATGCTATACCTGGCTTGATATTCGACTAATTTGTAGAAGTTATGATATACAGGGGCTTGGATGGCGCACAAGTAGGATCTGAAACTGAGCATGGTTTGGCCCAACCAAATATTTCTCTCTTTTTCCCCTGGTTGTAAAAACACTAGATCAAAGGTGAGTTTAAATTAGAATTATGCAGAACATTATGACTGAAATATTCTGTCCTCAAACATCCAACTTTGACCTTTCCCGAGATGTCACAAACTCTTTCTCCTGATCTTATTGGAAGTGATTTGACCTTGAAATGGGAATAAGGCATTTGTCGGTCAGAATGTTTCAGTTTTTGAATGGCTTCATTATTTCTAATTTAGTTGCAGATATGAAAGGCTACAAGGTGGATTGGTGCGGATGCAATAGCTTTATATGTAAAATTAAATAATCATGTGGCTAGCATGGTACATAAACTCATAGTTTAGTGTTCCATGAGACATTAGGATGTTATGGCTTGTACAACAAGGCAGGGTTTCAAGCATTTAACTTCGTACATTATTTGAACTTGGCCAGGGTGAGACAGAGATGGGTCAGGTAAATTTGAACAAATTCTCAGAGCTTGTTCTTCTGTCCAGATTACTGTGGCATTAATGGGATGTATGTGTCGCAACAATTAGAAACTGGTCATTATTTTTGCTTATAAAAACTCCCAACAATTCGTGTTCTGTGCTTAACAAGCAGGTCCTAGATGGCCAGCTGAAAAGTTGATAAGCTTCAGGAAACATTTGTAACTGAAACAAAGCATGACAACTTACTGTTCACTAAATTGATTGCTTTGGGATTGGGATTTGGGCAGGAGGGGGCCAAGGAGGGAGGGAGGGAGGGGATCAGCCCAAAGGACAACCTTGTAGAAGAAATCTGACTTCCTGTTAACTTGAGTACAACTTGAGGTTGTCATCTTACCTAGCAAGCACTAACCTTTCTCCAGTTCTGCTTCTCATCACTTTAGACAACGTACCTAGCAATGCC
>JANHFL010002811.1:18604-31434 GCA_032468155.1 Oxyrhabdium leporinum | reverse complement strand
AGGGTGAGTTTTCTGACTGGAGAACAACAGCATTGGGCCCTTCGGGGCAGGTGGACCTCCTGCTTCTAATAAAGGAGAATATTTGTAGCTCCAGGTTGACAGGAGGGATCCTTGGGGCTCTCTGAGCTGGCTTGCTTTCTTGCCCAAACTAGGTAACAGCAGTGATGATGCTGCCTAGTTTGGGGAATAAAACATCTGCAAGAAAACAACCGAGCTCAGAAAGCTCCAAGCCACCAACAATAATCCTCCTCCTCCTCCTCCTCCTCCTTTTCTCCGCAAACCCCATTGCCTGATGATGGCACCTAGTTTGGGTAATGAAACGTCTGCAGGAAAAGCACCAAGGACTCCACAGTCCTCTTTCTCTTCCTCCTCCTCCTCCTCCATCTCTTATCTCCACCTCCACTTTCCTTCCCCTCCTCTCCCCAAACCCCATTCCCTTCTGGCACTGATGATGTTACCGAGCTGGGTCGTGAAACGTCTGCAAGTAAAGAAGCCAGCTCAGAGAGCACCAAGGACCCCAGAATCCTCCTCCTCCTCCTCCTCCCACTGAAGATGTTACCTAGTTGGGTCATGAAACGTCTGCCAGAAAACAAGAGCAGCACCCAGGACCCCAGAGTCCTCCAGCTTCTTGCGATCCACGCTTTGAGAATTTCCCCCTTCCCCTTCCCTTTCTCTCCTCTCTTTTTCTTCCTCAGCTCCCTTCGGCCAAAAATAACAGAAAATATAAAAAAATGACGCCGCCTTCCCCTGAAACGGACATCTAACGCTCGCCTTGATGAACGCAGCTTTCGGTGCCATTCCCATCCTTTTCAGGAACCCGTCGGTCTACGGCTTGTCCCGCATCACCAACAGCCTCTTTATCAGCAATGGCGAGGCGGCGAACAACAAACTTTTCCTTTATGCTAACCGGATCACCACCATAATTAACGCCACGGTGGAAGTGGTCAACACCTACTTCCCAGACATTTACTACATTCACGTCCCCGTCCTGGACTATCCCACCGCGCGCATTTATGACTTCTTCGATCCCGTCGCGGATAAGATCCAGACCGTGGAACAGAACCAGGGCCGGACCCTGGTGCATTGCGCCGCTGGCGTCAGCCGTTCGGCTGCCCTGTGCATCGCCTACCTGATGAAATACCACGCCATGTCTCTCTACAACGCCCACCACTGGGTCAAATCCTGCCGGCCCGTCATCCGACCGAATCTTGGTTTCTGGGAACAGCTGGTCGAATACGAGTATCACCTCTTCGGGAAAAATAGCGTCAAGATGGTCCAGTCTCCTCTGGGTCTGATCCCTGACCTCTACGAAAACGAGGTTAGAGACATGTTGGCGCTCTGAGAGACGCAGCCTGGCTGCACCCCAGCCAAGGTGCCACCTAAACCCACGCGTGATCTTGGCTGAAACCGTCACGCAACCAACCACCTTGGCCAGAAAGAGGGATTTGTCAACCAGGGGACACCTCCTGCGTGGGTTTTGTTGTTGTTTTTTTCTGTTCCATAAATAATTGGAAGGAGAAAAATAATAATAATAGTAAAACGACACCATTAGATGATTGACTCCTTTACTTTGGGCTCCGGAACGAATCCTGCCGCAAAGGCTTGGCTGTTTGGAGAAATATGGGTTCAAACACAGCAACCAGTGGTAGCCACAGAGCGTTTGGGCGAGATCCTAAGTAACCCCCTTCGATGAATTTTTGCTGCGTCTTTCCAGCCACGTTTCCAGGAAAACGGCAAGCAGGATTCCTAACTTCTGACTTTCTTCCCAGCTTAGAAGGAATTAAATCTGGCTCTCCCGTTCAGCCTCCTGGCCGTTTTAGGACAAACTATTCTCCGATAATTGATTTACTTGGGCATGTAGCATTTTTATGTTATTAAATATTTCGACTTCAATGCATTAGGCTGTGCGTGTGTTTTCATGGCTCGCTTTGACAAAGAGTTCTCTCCTCCTTCCTATTTTCCATGGTATTTTTGACCATGGGCCCCTCAGAGGAGACCCACGGGCGGTGGGGGTGGTGGTATTCACTGAGAAAGCTTCTGGGGACCCCAGAAGAGAGGACGAGACTCACATTGGAAAGAAAGCCCCCCCCCAATGTTCACCCTGCTCGACGTTTGTGTGGTTTTAGAGCAAAACAAGAACTACATAGAATTGTTACGACAGAGACAGTTGTAATAAATGAAATTACAGGCAAGTAATTTCATCACGGAGCCCAGAATTGCGGTCATTAAGTTGTTGCTGTCATTTAATAAAACACCTTGGCAATTCCGGCTCTCTTCCCTGCAGTCATTATGTGGAGCATGGGGCGACTCGGGTTGGGGGATGCCCTGGGGTTGTTGAAGGAGCGGTCGTAAGTCAGAGACCACCAAGGACATCACGTTCAGCAGACAGGCCACCTGTCCAAGCTAAGGAAAATGAACACTTTTTTTCATAACCCGACAGGTGAGATCCGGGAACTGCCAGGTGAGATCGGGAGCACTTTGCACACTTCTAAGTGTGTCTCCCACTACCTGGGCAAATTGAAGTTGCTGGCTGCACATACGGGCAATCCCAGGCTTTTATTATTATTTATTTATTACATTTATATACCGCCCCATTCCGAAGACTCGGGGCGGTTTACAGCTTTATAAGCATATATAACAGTTCACAGTTACAACGGCACCGGGGAAAAAAAGGTGACTTATGACCATTTTTCACTCTTACGACCTCCGTAGCCTCAGGTGACGAAAATTCAGATCCTCGGCAGCAACTTGGATGCAGAATTCCCCTTTCCGGTCACATTGGGGGGCAGTGGGGGAAAAAAGATCTTTTAAAAGTTTGAAACGGGGCATCTCGAGGCAAAGGGTTTTCAGAGTGTCCCCCCCGATATTCCCAAGCTCCGAGAAGCCTTTCTCTCGACTCCAAGAGACAACAGCACGGGCAGAAATTGGGAGAAAAGGATCAGAGCTCTCTCGGCAGGGTGGAGTCTACGCAATTCAGCCAAAAGTTGGCACAGCTGAGATGATAAAGGAATCCCTGGTGTAGGACGGGATCCAGCTTTCCAGAAGGCACCTGGAGAGAGCAAATGGAGACAGAAACAAAGCAGGTGAGGAGGAGGAGGAGGAGGAGGAGGAGAGCAAAATGTCTGCAGGCCTCTGTATAAAAAGGAGCTCTTTCCTTTTTTCTGCTCCACACCTGCTTGATTCAGACCAAGTCGAGCAAGAAGATGCCGGTCTCGGAATCCGAGTTGTCCATTTACATTTCTGCCTTCTCTCCCCATTCCTGCTTTCCGTGCTACAATTGGGGATCAAGCAGACAGGGGAACACTGGGAGTCCTTGACTTATATCGACGCCTCCTATCTGTGACGGTCGCAGTGTCCCCGGGGTCACATGATCCCCTTTTGGCGACCTCCTGACAAACGGGGGAAGCCAGATTCCTTTCACCACGGTGTCCCGAACTCAGCCGCAACGATTCGCTTAACAACCGGGGCCAGGAAGGCCGTAACGCGAGGCAAAACTCCCTTAACAAACGTCTCGCTTCACGGCAGAAATGTGGGATTCCGTCGTGGTCGTAAGCCGAGGGCTCCCTGCATTTATGACGGTCGTAAGGGGGGGGTGTCACACGATCCCCGTTCGCGACCTTCCCAGCTGGCTTTCGAGAAGCACAGTCAACGGGGGAAGCTGGATTTACTTAACGGGCCACGGCCAAAAAAAATAAAATAAATGGTCACAACATGGAGTGTTTAAACCGTATGGACGCCAACTCCCAGAATCCCCTAGGTCTCCATTTTAAAAAAAAACCAAAAAAAAAACCACGATAGAGAGGAAATTACCTGAGATTCTCGATTTACCTCAGTGAGGCAAATTCCACAGACTTGATTAAGTTCACTTTTTGCAAATGTCGGGCAAGATTCGGTCACAGGCACCGATGGCAGCAGCTGCGAAATTCCAGTAGTTGGGATAAAAGAACAAAACCAAGAGATTGTTCGTGGGTTTTTTTTTCTCTCTCTCTTTGATAGACACACCGGCACTGTCTGGTTGCAGAAAAATCCCCGGTTTGTTTTTTAAGACCAAGGAACTTTGGAGCCTTTTTTTTTGTTTCCCCCCCACAACCTTGGCTTCTTTAAGACTCACAGATTTCAATTTCCCAGAATTCCCTAGCCAGCTGGCTGGGGAATCCTGGGAATTAATCCACATGTCCTCCTTTCCCATCAAAACAATAAAAGAAGGAGCTAGATGGACCCATCTGTGGAATTGACTTAAAGCTGTTTCTTCTGCCTGATTTTATAGCAGCTTGGAAAATTATCACCTTCCAGACTCAATTTGGGTTTTAAAAAAAAGATGCCCGCAGACATTTTCTTTCCTTAGAATTGCTTAGAATAACAGAGTTGGGAGGGACCCTGGAGGTCTTCTAGTCCAACCCCCTGCTTAGGCAGGAAACCCTACACCCGTGACACCCGTTCTGATCCCCCTCTTCCCGCACCCCCATTTCCCCCTCTTAAGTCCAGCGAGCGTCGGCACAGAGACTGGAATCCCTTACCAACGCCTGGAACGCAGACCGACCCAAGGCGAGAAAAGACAACAGGTTATTCCAAGCCAAATCCACCTCACGCAACGTTTGCAATAGCCGCTCGCTTGTTAATTTCCAAGCGCTCACGGCGCCTCCCAAGCGCCTGGCGATCTGATAGATTTCCGACAATCCTGCAGAGGAGAAGCAGCATAGAGGGGAAGTCACCCCAAGGGTAGAGGGGCAGTTTGGTGTCGGGGTTAAGGGGCTAGGCTTTAAACCAGGACACGACGAGTTCCAATCCCGCTTTAACCACAAGGCCTCCTGGGTGATCTCGAGTCAGACCAATCTCTCTTCACCCGTATTTGCACTCCGGAAAATAAATTTCCACCTTTCCCCATCCGTCTCTCGCCCATCTCTGTCCATCTCTCTTGGGCTTCTAAGAGCCTTCTAAGGGATCCCGAGTCTTCTCTTCTTTGGGCTAAACTCACCAATGGTTCCTTTAATCAGCCTTCGTGGGACTTTTTTTGCCTCCCAAACCCAGGAGACATGGAAGTAGGAAAAGGCTACTCGTCCCCCAGAGTCGAGCAAGTCTGTTACGACCAAATTGTGTCGATGCAAGAAGCTAACTTTTCTGATTGAAGATGACAGGACAGTTTCAGCCAACCCCGGCAGGCTCACAAAGCCATCTGCAAGGGATTGTCTACACCCCTTGATCTTTGAACCAAGATTTTTTTTTAAATCTCCAATATAGTTAGAATATTCCAACTTGTGGGTTATTGGCACACACACACACACACACACACACACACACAACCAAAAAAACAAACAAACTTGGAATGAGCATGTGAGATCTTCGGGACATTCAAGAAAAGGGAAAGAGAGAGAAAGGCGCATCCGCTATACCCCAAATGTAGTCTGTTCCGGGTACAGAAAGCAACACCTCTCTACAGACAGATGGCTGGCTGATGCCTGCAAGGATTTCGTTGGCCTTCCTGATTACCTGCCCAGGAGACACAGGGAGACAGGTGAGCACCTTCCAAGAGACCATCATTTTCACACATTATGTTGGATTTAATCCAGTAGTAACTTAACAACTTCAGGGATTCACTTAACGGCTGTGGCCAGAAAGATCATAAAACGGTACAACATTCAGTTGACCAATGTCTCACTTAGCAACATCAGTTTGGGGCTCAGTTGCGGTCGAAAACCGAGGACGACCTGTCGCGAAGGCGATTCCTCCCATCGGCCGTCCCAACTCTTTGCTGTCGTTTTAAACATCAAAGGGATGCGTAGTAAACCATTTTAATTTTTCTTCCTGGAAGTCGGTCGAAAACTGTGCCACAGGTAGTCCTTCTTTAGTAGTCACAATTGGGACCAGCCACTTGGCCATTAAAGGAAACCCCCAACTCTGCTTACGATGTTATCTCAGGTTTCCTTTGTTCTCCAGACCTGCGAAAGTTGTATATGTGAGGATCGGTTGTACGATTAGATTTTTATCCCCATCCCAACCGTGGATAGTTGCTCAGTGAGACGTCTGATAAATATATACAAGGATATTTGGTGGTTTGCCACCACATGGGAGGCATTATATTTCAAAATATTTGCAGAGCAGACTGCGGAAATATCTCCGTGAAAACAAGAAGGGTGGAAACTCACCAAGGAGAGAAGAAAACCTAGAACGAAGGAGAAATTTCCAGACAGTGAGGACAATTAACCAGTGGAACAACTTTGCCTCCAGAAGTTGTGGATGCCACAAAATTGGAAGTTTTTAAGAAGAGATTGGACAACCAATGAGACAGGACTTCCTGCCCGAGTAGAGGGCTAGACTAGAAGACCTCCAAGGTCCCTTCCAACTCGGTCATTCTGTTATCTTAACATTGGCCCAGTTAAAACATCAAGCAGTTGCAATTACTTGGCCAAACCAGCAGAGGGGAGAAGAAGATTCATTAAGACCCAGGTTGGCCGATATAATTAAGCGGAGGAGGAGGGGGGGGAATTGTGCTAACTAATCCCGCAAGCAAACTTTTGAAAGCTTTGTACTCGGGAATAAAAATCAATAGCACGGGAAAGTTGCCAAGAAGCAAACGATAAAGTGGCAAAGAAAAGGCCGTTTGCAGAAAGTGCAACCCAGATAACTTTCCCTTGGACAACATAATTTCCAACAACTTATTGTAAGAAGCGGTAGAGATTTAATTGATGGATTTGTAGAAGACTAGAGAGAGAGAGAGAGAGAGAACTTTTGAAGGAAGTGGCATCCAGTACAGATTCCCAAGCGAGGGAAAAGGACACAGAATTTCCAGGAGCAAGTGTAGGAAACAAGGAGAGTGTTAGGGGGGGTGGACAGTTTGTCCAGAGAAAAATAACCCATACAACGACAGATGGAGGCATGGCAGGAAAAGAAACGTGACAGACAAAAAAGTGGGATTTGGAGAGGAGCACAAAACACCAACCTTGTGTATCTGCTGCAAACATCGAATCAGATGTGCGGTGGGTGAATTCATCTGGTTGGACGGTCTGGAAAGGAACACTTTCCTCAGCAATCCCATTTCCAGGCTAATGATAATTCAGGTTTTCTTTCCTTTTCCCTTCTTATGGTTAGATTATCCCAGAAATCAAGCTACTTCTTCATCACTTTTTTGGGAGAGGCTGGCAAGGAAATCTTTCTTTGCTCTAATTTCTTTCCAAGTTGCATTTCCCAATCTGGAATCTTAGATACGCTCTGTCTACATAAAGAATCTGGAAAATCTCAAATCATATCAATTAAACCCGAAGGGCGCTGTCTGTTTTGGCAAGTCCAAGATGGGTGGACTTCAACTCCCAGAATTCCCCGGGCTATGTGATGGTTTGCCTAGGTTAACACACCAGTGTGTGAAAATGTGGCTGCTCGGAACAAAAGGTAGCTTCCCCACCATCAATTTCCTTACTGTATCAACCTAAATTTTATTCAGGGGTAATACCTAAATATTCATTGAACCCAAGAAACAGAGGAAAACTCACCCTAAAGAAAGTTACTTACTTGCCTACTTGAAATTCTCCGCTCTTCGTACTTCCTTTACAGAGAAGGAGATCAATTTAACACCTCTCAGGTTTCCCTCTCCTGGAACCTGGCTAGGACTTTAGGTCATGTGACAAAACCAGGATTCTGACCAAGCAGGTTTTCCCACTCGAGGTCAATTTAATCTGTCCCGGGGAATGGGGCAAAAACTTTCAGGAGTAACAGCTGCTCAAGAAGTCCATATTCAGTTACCACTTTTCTCCCGGACATACACCCGAATCCTCAGCTAAAGAGTTGCGAACAGACACATTTTCCACACGGGAGGAAGAAGGAATTTCAGTTTCCAATGCAGGGGATAAAAAAATGGTTCGGTCACGCAAACCAAATAAAACCAGGTTTGGGTTTCATTTTTTTAAAAAAAGGAACACCTATTCAGGTTTCTAAATAAAGTAAACCCTAACGTGATTAGGGGAGGTTTTTTTAACCCACTGTTTGAGCACAACTACTGTGGTGTGCAAACCACCATTCCCTAGCTTAGCACGTGCTGCGGTTCCATCCAATGTTGGCTTATTCATAGCTTGTTGGAATACGAAACGTTAGCCTTGGGATCTAAGGTGGCCAAGTATGGTTAACAAAACGCCTTCCCCTGTTTTAGCATCCGTACGATATATATATATAAGCTTCAGCCAGCAATTATTCTTTCTTTTTTTCCCAACCGGAGAGAAGTTGGCTGAGGTTTGCAAATTCAGGGGCTGATTGGCAGAAATCCAGCCCGTTTGGCCTTGGATGCTAACGGTTTTAGTGACAAAGGTCATCGCTCCAATTACGCACAAAGGCAACAACATTTTCTTTCAGAAGGCCTGGATTGTTCAGCTTTGAACTGGCTGCCAAAGGATGCTTTCCCCCCATCCCACCCCCATTATTATTATTATTATTATTATTTTGCAACCTTCCTGTTTCCCAAAGGTTGGTTGGTTGTTCTCTCATTTCCATAGGCTGAGTCACATGCATATTATCCAGCTTGCTTGCAAAAGCTTCTCCTTCTGGCTGGTTCCAGGTTCCTTGAAATGCTGGGCAGCCGTTGCTACGGCACCGTGCAAAAAAAAAAAAAAAAAGTGCAACTCTGAATAATTCTCTTTCCTTCCCCGGAAACGTCATTTCTTTCCCGAAATAGCTTCTCTTGGCTTTCAAACTCTTCCCCGCCCCCAGCCTTTGGCAAAGGCCGGAGGTGCGTCATATGTTCCCAGCCCTCCCTTTCCTCCGGGTCATTCAAGGACATCAGGACACAAATAAGACAAAAATAGAGCTTTATTTTGAGACAAACGCCAGCCGAGATGCTAAACAGGTTGCTTGGTGCTTATTTATCTCCGAAGAGGTTGGTGAGGCTTTCATCCTCCGCTGGTTAGCAAAACGTTCAAATTCTTCTGGCTCTTGATGTTCAGTCTTACCTGCAACACCCTCACCACCGCCCCTCCCAAGGTAATAAATCGTGGTTTTGTGACCGTCACAAATCTCTGCTTAATTGCAAGCCCCAGGTATCAAAGAAGGGGGCAAAGAGTCACTAAACAGGAAGGGGAGATTCTGAAAAAGTCCCAGTCCAGGGATGACGAACCTCTGTGAGCCGGAAGCCATAAATTTAGGGGAGACTTTTATTCAGGGGTCCCCCAGTTCCATCAGGTGGTCAGCCGAGTATCAGCTAAGTATCAGAAAAGCGCGAGGAAGGAACCCACCGGATCAACTTCTTTGATAATGTTTTTTTCCTTTAAACTGAGAATCAATTGCAGTGTTTCTCAACCTCAGGAACTTTTTAAGTTGTGCGGACTTCAATTCCCAGAATTCCCTAGCTGGCTGGGGAATTCTGGGAGTTGAAGTCCACATGCCTTAACATTCCCAAGGTTGGGAAAATCTGATTTCAAGCGTCCTCCTCGTTTACAACGAAGAGTCGAATGCAACCCAGGTGGACCGAAGCATCTTCTGCCAGCCAAATTCGAGAGCTTAACTAAGTTTACTAAGGAATGTCGAGTTTGGCCGGACCACCCAAAGTTTTACTAAAAAGGAGCCATAAAGTCAGGCCTGCCTTCTCCTTCCCTCCCATCTCCCAGTTTCAGAGTTTTCATTCTCGCTCAGTTAAATCCCCGATTCTCAATAAGCATCTCAACCGTGGTTTAAATCTAGAATCTGAAAACGTGGCTTGATGCAACCAAGATCTTAACTTAGGCATAAAATGGCATCTGTGCTTTAGGAACAAGTGGAGACAAACTATTTCTGGCTTGCAAGATATTAAATTACCACTAGATGGCAGCAAAGCAGCGGAGGGATGGGGGTGGTGGTTTGGTATCTCTTCCCTGCCTACCTGTGGTTATCTGCATGTCTTGCAATCCAGATAAAAATCTTTAAAGGAGGCAGGGAAGAATAGCTTTATTTGCCTGGTTGTTCCAAGCAATGGTCTACAGCGAACAGTCTATAGCACCAAACAAGGCAGATTGTAGGATGCTGACAATGCTAAGCCCAGATGTGGTTTATGTGGGCTTGTGATCTATATAAACAGCGCCTTATGGCTTAGCGTATACTGTGCAAACTCAGCCCAGTGGCTTATTCAGTAGGTCACAATTAAAGAAACCAGAGCGTAATGTCTTCTAGACATCCAGTCCAGGTACAGAAAGATACTGCAGCCATAACATTTCCATTTTTTGTTGTGACAGCCATACAATAACACCCCATTCCTGTACAATCAACCCTCAGGCAGGAAAAGCAGATGATTTGAGACAGTCTTTTGCGGAGTTGCACAGAAATAATGTACAATTACTGATACACCCTGATAGGACCATACGGTTGAGGTGCTGATGTGTGTCACGAAATCATTTGTGCAAAGGTGACCTTATTTAAGAGTGGTGCGGTGGCCTAGAGGGGGAGCTCTTGCCTCCCAATCAGGAGGCGATGAGTTAGATCCTAGGTAGAGGCAGATATTTCTCTTTCTAGGCACAGTGAGAATTTATCTGCTGAACAAAACTCCGCATTGGCGTCAGGAAGGGCATCCAGCCATTAAAACACTCTGCTAGCTCCATTCAGTTGCCCAGACTCCACCCTGTAAGGGATTATGAGGTCGTTAAAATATGATAATGAAGATGATGATGAAAGGTGACCTTATTTAAACTACAGACTCAAATCCCACCCCCAAAGAATCTCTTCTTTGCAAGCGAACTACAGGTACTATCAAAAGTAAGAATACCCAGATATAATTTAGACTGGAGGAATTCTGTGCGTGCACATGTTCCTTTACTCTAAAAGTCCAAGCTTTTCTTTCCAAAAGGGGTGGGACCTCTGACCTTACTTGACTGATTGACACATCAACTCCAAAGCCAAAGTGACCATCTGCTTCAAAATTGCAGCCCCCTCCTCCTGCCTCCAAAATAATGGCTTAGAATAGTCCTGGCACCTTGTGCAGATCCCAAGTTGTGTCCTTCTGATGTGCTGGAATTACAGTTAAATCCCCAGGAATCCTTGGGAAATATGGCAGTATAAAAATAAACAAACCATAAACAAACCATTACAAAAGATTTACTAAATCTGTAGGACATCTCATGGAGCAGTGCTTCTTAACCTTGGTAACTTGAAGCTGTGCAGACTTCAACTCCCAGAATTCTCGAACCAGCCAACCAAGCTGCCTGGGGAATTGTGGGAGTTGAAGTCCGCACGCTTTCAAGTTGCCGTGGTTGAGAAACATTGCTTAATATTACTGAAAAATAACTTACTCTCTTCCCAAAGACCAGATTTTAGAAGGCAACCCTGGAAATCTCCTAACTTAAAAACAAAACAAAACACCATCAAGCTAAAACTCTCTGGTGTCTTGTCTTTTTGTGAAAAAAAAATCAGAATTTCTCTGACACTCACCTGCGCCGGGCAGGCAAAAGCATTCCTAAAAACTGTTTACTGTAATTCTTGCCCGGAATTACAAAATAATTAAAACAACAGGGACCTGTTTGGAGAGAGAGAGAGAAAAAAAAGGCTTCCTTCTGAAAAGCTTTTTGACCGGATTGAGCAAAACTTAGATGGCTTAAGCGAAGTCAGCCAGTGGTTGGGACTCCAAAGATGCGTTGCAACCGCGCTTTTGAGGTTCCCAAGTCATAATCTATGGCTCTGCTTGTTGTGCATATTCATCCTGCAGTGGGTTGCCCATATGCAGGCTGTTGTTTGCCGATCCTGACCGTCAATAGGATTTACGGGAGATTCCCACGGCCCAGCAGGAGAGCTCGCAAGTCAGAAAGGTACCTCTTCCAGCCCACTCTGACTCCCCCCCTTACTCTTTTTTGGCTGGGCCGGCCTGCGAGCGCCAGCAAGCGGCGATACGCTCCGAGTGATGGTACACGAGGACGCCCAGCAGAGTGAGGGCAATGCCCACGTAGCTCAGCAAAGTCAGGTGGCTTCCGAAAAGCCAGCGGGAGAGAAGCAGGTTGCCCACCACGTTAAAGTTCCCCAGGACGTGGATGGTGAGGGCGGAGGTCAGCGAGAGGATGCAGAAGCTGGCCAGGTTGTACAGGACCGAGCCCAGGCAGCTGAGCAGCACGCAGGACCAGAGGCTGGGCTGGTAGGCTAGCAGGCCCTCCCAGGACGAGCCCACCTCCATGCCCAGCGCCGCCACGAAGAGGAGGCAGAAGCTGGGCAGCGAAGTCAGGCACAAGAGCCTCAAGGAGTCCAGGTGCTCTTCCTGCAGGAGGGTACCTGTGGGGCAGACGAGGGAGGGAGGGGGGGGTGTCAGCAAAGCTTCAGGATCTGGGCCCACAGAAAGCAACCGGGGGGCAACCGTCCCGTTGGTCAAGGCGGCCAAAAGAAATTCCCGGGACATTTCCGGTACTCCTCGACTTGCGGGCCCAAGACAGGTGGTCCTCGACTTACGACCACAACAGAGCCCAACCTTTTATGTTGCTAAGCGAGACATTCGTTAAGGGACTTCTGCCCCGTTTTACGACCTTTCTCGCCGCAGTTGTTGAGGGAACCCCTGCCGTTGTTAAATTGGTAATATGGTTGTGAAGCGAATCTGGCTTTCCCTGTTGACCTGAGGTCGCAACAGGGGATCACGTGACACCCCCCCAGGGGACACTGCTACCGTCATCAAGGTGAACCAGTTATCAAACGCCCGAAGGTAAATCAGGTGAGCCTGGGGATGCTACGATGGCCACAAGCCATCTGTCAGAAATTGTCTAGGGTCTCCTGCTTGAGCAGGGGGTTGGACTAGAAGACCTCCAAAGTCCCTTCCACCTCTATTCTGATTGAGGGAGGGAGGGCAGGGAGGGAGGGAGAGATATGACAGAGATAAATATTGATAGATAGAATAAAAGATGATAGCTAGA
>JANHFL010002810.1:51685-62852 GCA_032468155.1 Oxyrhabdium leporinum | reverse complement strand
GAAAGAAAGAAAGAAAGAAAGAAAGAAAGAAAGAAAGAAAGAAAGAAAGAAAGAAAGAAAGAAAGAAAGAAAGCTTGGCCTTAAAAGGTCACTGCTTGGATAAAAAGTTATATGCAGCCTGGTTGAATAAAATTTGTTCGAGCTTATAGTGATGTGCTTCCAATAACTTTCAGTCAAGAATAATTTTGCAGTAGGCAGCAGTAGCCCAGAATCTGTTGAAGCAGATGTCATCCAACACAGCAGACAGCTTCTAAGAATGCCTGTATGATGACTTGCCCAATTTACTTCTCCACACATCAGATCCTTCAAATAAAATAGCAAGTGGAAAAAGAGGAGGGGGGAACCTGTTTACAAAGATTTTTTTGCTCCAGTCTTTCTGGATTACCACTGACATGCTGAAATATTGCACGTGGTCATCTGGTAATTTATTTCCAAGTCTGTATGGAATGGGCTTGGGTCAGAAGTATAATATTTCTCACAAGCTGAAAGATACGTGAGTATCCCCCGGCTTGCCTTAAAAGCAGATTGATCTTTTTATTATCTTTATTATTAGAAAGAAGCCTTAACATACGTGAATCCTTTCAGTCAGAACATACCTTTGAAGTCAAGGACCATCATTTGTGACCCTTTTAATCAAAACCATGAAATAATGCTTTGCCTACCAAGGGATGGCCAATTTCTCAACATAAACCCCCCCACCACCACAAAAAACCACATTTGGTGAGTAACAATTCTAAGAAAGGGGTTTTGTATCCATAAATTTTCTCAAGTGTGTCTGCAATATGTAACTTAGCTACAAACACAGTTTCTGTTAGAGTAATGGGTAGGGTGGAGGAAAACTGTCTTCCAGTGCTTCAAGAGCTGTCACAGAGAACAGGGGGTCCACATGTTCTCCAAAACACCTGAAGGCAGGACAAGAAGTAATGGGTGGAAACTAATCAAGGAGAGAAGCAACCAAGAACTAAGGGGAACATTTCTGTCCATGAGAACAATTAATTAGTGCAACGGCTTACCTCCAGAAGTTGTGTGTGCTCCATCACTGGAGGTTTTTAAGAAGAAATTGGACAACCATTTGTCCAGAATGGTATGGGGTCTCCCACTTGAGCAGGGGTTGGACTAGAAGACCTCCAAGGTCCCTGCCAACTCTGATATTCTGTAATAGAATAACACCAACAGCATACTCATCAACCAGCTCTAACAAGATAATCAAGCTAAAAGAACACTGAAAAGAATTTTGAAACCAATTATCCTGCTGTCTAGAACTAAGAGAAAAAAATAACAGCAATTGAGAAATGGCAAGTCAATTTTCAGCTTGGCTTCCTTAAGCCAAAAGCAAGCTGGGATGGAAGAAAGTATTTTAAGTTTAAATATATCGTCAAATCAAAGTAAAGAAGAAGAAAAAACCTTAATCGATCTTATGCTTGCCCAAACTCAATGCCCCCCAAACCGCTGTTTCTGAAGGGAGATACCAAAAGATTCCCTTTAAACAGAGACCGTCTCCATGGGGTGGAGGAATATTTGGAACACTGGAAAACATTACTTTGTATTGTCTTCTCTGTGCAAAGGCTTGCGCCCTGTGTAATAAGTCAGGAATCAGGATAGAGTTCAAAAGGACTACAAGTTTATTTCATACTACTTGTTTAGACAAGAAAGGAGGCACAATGACTCAGCCGTTAAAAACACCGAGTTTGTCAGCTGGAGACTTGACAGCCTGGGTTTGAGACCAGAGTGCCATACAATGGGGTGAGCTCCTGTTCCTTGCTCCAGCTCCTGCTCACCTAGAAGTTCAAAAGCATGCAAATGCAAGTAGATAAATAAGTACCACTCTGGTGGGAAGATAAGAGCGCTCCATGTAGCTTGGCGTATAGTCATGTTGGCCACATGACCGTGGAAATTATATTCAGACAACTCTGGCAATCAGCACCGTGCTCTAGAGTCCAACATGACTGACAGGGAAATCTTTACCTTTACTTTTTATGCACAGGAATCTGAACTACTAACAGTCAAATCAAATTGGCACCAGATAAGAGTTAATGGACTTAGGTCTCTTATAGGAAAGTAGAGATCCCAAACTCATGATGAATTTTACCCCGCCTTGCAGCTCAGTTTGGTCAGCTCCTATATCTTGCCAAGAATTATTATCTGTATTCTCTACTAAATATCCTAGCCATTTATTTTATCTTAAGTTGTTACTATCAGATCAATCTGATTTTAGTTCCTTGACTACAGCTAAGTATTATTCTATACCTTGTACTGAACACTGTGGTAGCTCTTCTGGTCCTTAGACATTTTAGAACAATTTCTTAATCCTAATTAATTGCTGTTTTCTGGTTTTATTTTTTTGGTCAATGACCCAATAAAAATTGATTGACTGATTTTTTTTTTACTAATGATAAAGTTTTGGGTTTGAATCCAAAAACCTGATTGATTGACTGACTGATTAAAAAATACTAATGGTAAAATGTTTGGGTTGAATCCATTGGGAACCTGGAAGTTTTTTGTGTTACTATTGAACAATGAACATAAGAGTGGAGGGAGGCATTTTTCTGAATACTTTCACAGAGATCGTGTTTGCAGGAAGACGTCAAAAAGGGATATTAGAAATTATTTTCAGAAATGATGCTCAGCGTAAGGCTTCATATCATAACTACCACTATTCAGTTTAATGACTGGTTTTTGCATTGAAGACAGGAGAGATCTCTAATCCCAAAGCAGCCAATAGAGAGAGTCCATAATCATTAAAAAAAAAACATCAGGGGGTTAAAAAAAATGTATTTATATTTCATGCAATGTTCTGACGTGAAACTAAAACTTAGATTTTCCTAGTACTGTAGGACAATGAAGTGGCTCGCAGGTAAATTCCACCAGTTCTGTGTTAAATTTTCTCCTCCTGATTGTTCCTAAAGAATCCATGTGCTGAATCAGCTTCTCCCTTTTCTTCCTCAATTTATTTTAACTATCGGAACCACCTGACAGCCCATTTCAAAATGTCCATTCTCCCTTTTTCCTGTCGTGTGGTAGTTGTGCAGGTAGCATCCTGATGTTTGCCATAACAGCCTTGGCAGCTGCAACGTACAATACATTAGCATTCCCTGACAAGGCTCTGCGCCATCCTTCAGTCAATCAAAGTTTGCTCAGTGCAAGAAATAAGCAAAGGCATAATGAAGGAGCTCTGGCTGCAATATGGGAGGTCTGGCGTTAATATGAAGGCGAAGGAGAAATGAATACAGGTCCCAGTTTTTAGGAGCCATAGGTCATAAAACTGCAGGTTCGGCTGTAATAAAGTTTGGAAGCTATTGGCTGAACAGCCGTGGAAGAGTCGTGAAAATCCCAATTGTGCTCAAGTTTGTTTTTGAAGTGGAAAGCGCGGCAAGCAGAAAGGACTAAAGTGAGTGAGGTGTGAGATGGGAAACAGAGAAAGCAGCAGTGTCGGAAAAACAGTCAGCAGATCAGGGTGAGCTTTGGAGTTAGGGTAACATGTTCACGATTGAATAGAGGTGAGACACAGGCGATGTTACCTCACAAAAATCTATATATGTGCAGTGTGGCTTCTGTGGACAAACCACGTGATAGGTCCAAGGGACTTGAACCCAAATTGTGTGTGTGTGTGTTTGTTTTCAATCAGTCGTTTGCAGAAATCCCCCAGAAATATTAAGAGGACTGTAGACTAAAACATATGAAAAATTGGGTATATTAATGAAAAGAATATCAATAAGCACTTAGACTTATATACCTCTTCCCAGTGCTTTACAGCCCTCTCTATGCGGTTTACAGAGTCGGCATCTTGCCCCCGACAATCTGGGTCCTTATTTTACCCACTTTTGAAGGATGGAAGGCTGAGTCAACTTTGAACTGGTCAGGATCAAACTCCTGGAGTGAGCAGTGAGTTAGCCTGCAATGCTGCATTCTAACCACTGTGCCACCACCGCACAGAAGGACTAGGGGTGACATGATAGCAGGGCTCCAATATCTCAGGGGCTGCCACAAAGAAGGGGGGGGTCAACTTATTCTTTAAAGCACCTGCAGGCAGAACATGAAGCCATGGATGAACACTAGTTAAGAAGAGAACCAAGCTAGAACTAAAGAGAAGTGAAAATAATTAAGCCGTGGAACGGTTTGCCTCCAGAGGTTGTGGGTGCTCCCATCACTAGAGGTTTTTAAGAAGAGACTGGACAGCCATTTGTCTGAAACGGTGTAGGGTCTCCTGCTTGAGTGGGATGTGTGTGTGTGTGGACTAAAAGATCTCCAAGGTCCCTTCCAATGCTGTTATTCTGTTAGCTTTAAATCAGTAGTTTGCAGGAAACCCCCCAGAAATACAACAATAACTATCCTCTGGGTATTCGGTCCGTGCGCAAACCCACTCCCCTTGCATAGAGTACAGCAGGCGCATGTCTAGAATGCTAAGACAGGAGATAAGTTTTAAATCTCCCCCTCCCCATCATTCAAAGTCTTGCCAAATAGCTCTGTGGGAATGCTGCCAACTCCTTCTGTATTTCTGCAAAAGTCACTTGGAATATTTCCGAACATAGCAGTGCGCATTTGCCAAGTTATGTGCATTAAAAAAAAATCTTTTGATCTTTCAGACTCATAAATATGTAATAAAGTACATGATTGCTCTACTGATCTGTCCTCCATCAATCTTGCATCTCCCTTTTATTGATTCATCAAAATAAGATACGACCAAGGTACAAAAGAGTTAAAGGAGCTATTTATTTTAATGTTTCCTTGGAGGGACCACATGTTATTCTGAGTACAAATTATCTGTATAATATTTCATGAATGATGTTGAAGCATTAAAACTCACCTCTGCCCTTCACGTTAACACAAAATACTGGCAGAAGTCCATTTCTGCTTTACTTTTAGTCCCTTATTGGGAATACACAAGGGGAGGGTGCCCTCGTCCCTTGCGGTATATACGTTTCAGCTGCAAAACGAAACAAATAACATCAAGTGAACCAATAATTTCAATTTGCCTTGGGGAAAATGTTCTGTAACATTTTCTATTGGCTTCCAGGGTTCAATGCATCTGATTTAGCTGAAAACATGACCCAAATGAAGTAAAGCCAATATTTACGATTATTGTCCAAAGCACCTGAGGCAGGATAAGAAGTAGCGGGTGATAGCTCATTAAAGAAAAATCCAACCTGGAATTACGGAGAAATTTCCTGACACTGAGAACAATTAACCAGTGGAACAACTTGTCTCCAGAGGTTGTGAGTGCTCCGTTGCTGGAGGTTTTCAAGAAGAGACTGGACTGCTCAAGCAGGGTTGACCTGGAAGACCTCCAATGATCCTGTGATTCTATATCAACATTCAGTGAAATCTCACCAGGTTGGTTGACTTTTCAGACTGTGTTCCTTTCCTTCTCAGCCATTTCTGCACTTGTGACTTAAAATGCCTCCTGGGATCACCCATCCAACACTGAAACTGGATAATGTCCTTGCAGTCATTTGAGCACAACAATGGAAAGATCCTATCCTAATACATCATTCCAAGATCATAAAAGTCAGATGTTGGGATTCCTCATCCTTCATCCTCAACTCACTGGCCCACGTGTTTTCCATATTTTATTTAAATCTATTGACAATGGCAATTCAGATTGCGTAGGTTTAGAAGGACCCATGGTGAAATCTCAGCTGCACCGTTAGATATATCTTCACTCTTTCTGCTCTTCCTTTGACTTTAGTTTCTTTTTCAAGGCCATTCATTTTTGTCTTCCATATCCTTCTCCAAGTTTGCCTGCTTCTCTTTAATCCTACGGGATCTGTAAATGTCCATGATGTAAGGTCAAGGTGTATACAGTGGCACCACGTCAACAGATTTGCTGCACCAGTAAATCATCATAAGTTGCCATATTATAAAGGAGAAATAGCAGTGGTTATTTGACATTGAATAATAGAATGACAGGGTTGGAGGGAACCTTGAAGGTCTTCTAGTCCAACCCCCTGCTCAAGCAGGAGAACCTGTACCTTTGCAGACAAATGGCTGTCCAGTCTCCAGTAATGGAGCACCCACAAGGAGACAATCTGTTTCACTGGCTAATTGTTCTCACTGTTAGGAAATTTCTCCTTATTTTTACGTTGCTTTTCTCCTTAATTAGTTTCCATCCATTGCTTCTTGTCCTGCCTTCTGGCACTTTGAAGGTAGAGGAGAAGGAAGAAGAGGAACATCAAATTTGCAGAAATGCTTTTTGTACATGAAAATTTATACAAAGGGTGGAAAGTGACAGGCAGTCCTCACCTTACAGCAGTTCGTTTAGTGACAGTTCAAAGTAGGAACGGCACTGAAAACGGTGACTTATGACTGTTTTTCACAGTTGACCTTTGCAGTATGGTCATCCCGTGGTTATGTAATCAGAATTTAGACACTTGGCAACAGGTTCATATTTAGGAGCTTCCCTTTGTCCCTGGATCATGTGATCTCCTTTTGCAATCGTCTGAGAAGCGAAGTTGATGGAGAAACCAGATTCATCTAACAACCAGGTCACTAAGCTATCAACTGCAGTGATTCCCTTAACAACTGTGGCAAGAAAAGCCGTAAAATGGGGCAAAACTAAACAAGTGACTCACTTAACAACAGAAAGTTTGGGCTCAATTGTGATCGTAAGTCAAGGACTAGCAGTCTTCCAATATTTGAGGGGCTGCCCCAGAGAGGAGGAAGGGGTCAAGCTATTTTCCAAGTCACCCGAAGGCCAGACAAGGAACAATGGGTGGAAACTGGTCAAGGACAGATTCAATCTGGAAATAAGGAGGAATTTTCTGACAGTGAGAATGTCAGAATAGATGCTGCCTTCAGAAATTGTGGGAGCTTCATCCCTGGAAGCTTTCAAGAAGAGACCGGACTGCCATCTGTCAGACATGGTGTAGGGTCTCCTGCTTGGGCGGGAGGTTGGACTAGATGACCTACAAGATTCCTTCCAACTCTGTTAATCTGTATCTGTATCTGACTGCCTGTACTTTAAAGGAGAAGCGGAGAAAGAGCTTTACATTCTCTAAGTGATGTTGTTGACACGACTTTAACTCTTGTCTCAATCCGAGAAGAACTGGACTGGGTATGGGATTTAGTACAAGGGTCTGAAAGAGGTTGAGAAATGCATTCAGAGCAGCCAAACTCAAAAACCCTCCTCACCCATAGGGTAATAAGACCTCAAAGCAGATAAAGTGAAATTTAGTTGGTAAGAGGGAGAAATTATACAAGCAATAAACGGAATGAGTTATATATTGTTGGTAGTAAAATCTACATTTCATCTCACAAGGGAGAAATAAGGGAGAGCGCTTAAGTGTTTGCTCTGTGGTTCTTGTTTTGCAAAGGAAAAAGGAAAGGAGATTTCACATTTCTCTCTGCTGCCATAATCTATTGAACTAGAGAGTCATCCACTTTCTTTATGACATATTTACTGCAGTCGGTGAACAGTGTTCTGTGCCTAGTGGGGCCTTTTTTCACAATAACTTTATGGCAATGACTCTGGCAAGGAATGTCAACTTCCATCGAGGGGAGGGAATAGATGATTAACTCTCTCAAAGATAGACACATGATGTCTGAGTACTTACAGCTTGGAGGGGGGGGTGAGATGAAAACCAAAAAAACGGGCAGAGGGCCACTTGTAGATTTGATGGGCCCTCAGTGGTCATCCGACAGTTTCATTGAGAAGCTTGCAAGCAGGGCACGACCCCTTCCATCAAACTCAAGTCTACAACTTTTAACAGAGTAATAGCAGAACAGACTTGGAAGGGACCTTGGAGATCTTCTAGGCAACCCCCTGCTCAAGCAGGAGACCCTAGACCATTTCAGGCAAATGGCTGTCCAGTTTCTTTTCGAAAGCCTCCTGTGATGGAGAACCCACAACTTCTGAAGGCAAGTTATTCCACTGGTTAATTGTTCTTACTGTTAGGAAGTTTGTCCTTAATTCCAGGTTGCTTCTCTCCTTGGTTAGTTTCCATCTGTTGCTTCTTGTCCTGCCTTTAGGTACTTTGGATAATAGGTTGACACACACACCCTTTGTGACAGCCACTCATATATTGGAAAACTGTTATTATTCATCCTTAATCCTTCTTTTCAACAGACTAGATTTGGCCAGCCCTTAGCTTCTTAATAGACCATCAGATGTCTTTCGTTAAAGCTGGAATCATCATCATCTTTTAATGACCCCATAATCCCTTGCGGAGTGGAGTCTGGGCAACTGAACAGAGCTAATGGCCGGATGCCCTTCCTGTCACCAATGCAGAGTTTTGTTCAGCAGATACATTCTCATTCTGCCCAGAGAGCAAAATATCTGCCTCTACCTAGGATCGAACTCACAGCCTCCTGATTGTGAGGTGAGAGCTCCATTTCTAGGCCACCTCACCACTCCCCGTATGCAGTGTGCATTTATCTCATTTGCAACCTCAAAGATGGGAGGAAGATCCTTTGGGTAGACCCACAAGTTGGATCACCGGTGTTGTTGGCTGCACTATACTTTGAACAATTGTTCCAGTCTTGTCTTCCCCTAAATTTCCCTTCCTAACCAATCACTTCATTAATCAGCAAGTGTTAATTGCTTTTTTCTAGTATTACACTTTCTTGAAGAACAGCAAGTCCCTTGAGAGGAAGAAAAGTGGGAAGAGGCAAATTCAGAGAACAATTCCCAATGGATGCTACTCTCTTTTGCAGGAAGAGGAAATACTTGATACGTAGCAAGGCAGATTTAGGTATAACATCGATTATTTCTGTGTTCCAGTTTACTGCCACCATTACTAAAACAACTAAAGCTTGGGTTTCTAATAATAAAAGACAGTTTGGGCTAGTGGTTAAAACATCAGGCTACCAACTGGGAGAGAGTGAGTTCTAGTCCTGTCCTAGGTATGACAGCCATTTAGGTAACTTTAGGCCAATCACCAGGAGAGTGTGACTTCTAGTTCTGCCTTAGACATGAAGGCTGGCTGGGTGACTTTGGGCCAATTACCAGGAGACTTTGAAGTCTAGTCCCGCCTTAGGCATGAAAGTCAATTATCATGACTTTGGGGCCAGGTATTCACTCTCAGTCCAACCCACCTCACAGGATTGTTCTTCAATAAAAAATAGGAAGAGGAAGGAGTATTTAGGGATGTTTGACACTTTGAGTTATTTATTTTTTAAATAATAAAGGAAGGAAATGATGTTTATCGGCATTCTTTTCCAAAGATGACCCTAACATTTCAGCTAGCAGGACAGAATCAAACATATTGGACCTCTTCAAACCAGCATAATCTCAGCATGGCATTGTCCCATTCACAGAAAAGTCAAAACCCACAGTCACATGATTGAAATCCCAGCCCTTTTTATATGGATAATTAATGCAAAAAGAAAAGAAAAGAAAAAGGTGGGACATCAATCACATGGGGGCAGCTATTGATCGGATTGTCTTCATTCCCCTTGTAGACCCATCCAGAATTTCAGTGAAAACAAACTAAAAAAATATGAGAATTGCGTCAATGATCACAGAATGAACATCTTTAGGAATGCTGCCATTATTTGTTCAATCAATCGTCGTAACCATTCTAGGAGTTTGCCTTGTATTTTCAAGCTATCTGGCACAATTTTCGCTTACACGCATCCACGATCAGTTGAAAGAGCAGAGAATAAAAACGATCCTAATCTGTTGGTCCCTGCTGGAAGTCAAATTTGCAAAGGCCATAATTCTCGGAGATCCCTCGGAAGTCCTGGTGAGGGGAAATATTTGCTCATGTAGTCCGTTCATTTCAAGTAGTTGTTAAGTTACTAATGCAAACATGCAAAGCTGGGTGACGAGTAGAAGGTGTTCCAATTCTGTGTACCTAAATGCAAGTTTCCAATTTAGAATTGTAAATCGGATTGCCTCCGGTTCATTGTTTCCCGTAATGGTTTTAGCAAGATTGCATTGATTTGGAGATTCGTCCTCATGGCGTTTTGCCCTTCACTGAGAAACTTCCTCCAGCCTCTTGTAAGGTAGTCCTTGAGTTACGGGCGACCACAATTGAGCCCAAAATTTATGTTGCTAAGTGAGAAATTTGTTCAATGTGGGTTTTGATACATTTTACGGCAACCCTTGCCACGTTGGTTAAGTGAATTACTGCAGTTGTGCATTCAGCAACACAACACAGTTGTGCAGTGAATCCGGCTTCCCCATTGACTTTGCTTGTCAGAAGGTCGCAAAAGGGGATCACATCACACACACACACACTGGACACTGCAACCGTTATAAATGTGAGTCAGTTGTGAAACGCCTGAATTTTGATCACGTAACCACGGGGATGTGGCAATGGTTGTAAGTGTGAAAAATGGTCACAAGTCACTTTTTTTCACTGCTGTTGTAACTTCAAATGGTCACTAAGTGAACTGTTTGTGGTGGTGGAGGGGGGGTGTCGAGTTTTTTTTATTTTTTTTAAGGATACCTCCATCCATGGACAGTGTGGCATCTGAATTTCAACCATATTAATACAAAAATGATATGAATACAAAAAGAAATTACTACATTAATCAAGCTTATCTGGTTCTAATGTTGTTAGACATATTATATCGGTACATAGTCCTTCCTTTTTCAGTTGTTCAATATTTGCTACACCCTTCTATAGTAATAACATTATTTCTTTTTCAAAGTCTAATCTTCTTTACTTTTCCTTTTAAATGTGTTATATAAAATATATATATAACAATATTCCCCCTCCTAATCTCTTGTTCTGTTCTGATTTTTAATACGGCCGATCTTACTTTGATACGGATGAGAGTTACTACATTGATCTAAGTTACAAAGTTCTAATGTTATTACACATGCTTGTACTAACAAGTAAACCTTCATTCTTCAGTCATTCAATATTTGCTACACCCTTCTAATAGTAATGACATTATTCTTGAGCATACTTATTAACATCCTTTTTCAGAATCTGATCTTAACCTTTATTTTTCACTTCTATAAAAATACGTATCGCGGTATTCTCCCTATTCCTAATCTCTGACTCTATTTTAAATCTAATTCTTAAATACGGCCAATCTCTTTACAGAAGTGAACCGTTGTAAGTCGAGGACTCCCTGTATATGCAGGTCTCCATCACTGGATTATCAGTGATCTCCATCACTAGAGGGATTTAAGACGAGATCGGACAGCTACTTGTCTGAAATGATATAGGGTTTTCTGATTGAGTATAGAAGACCTCCAGGGTCCCTTCCAGGGCTG
>JANHFL010002810.1:5251-23795 GCA_032468155.1 Oxyrhabdium leporinum | reverse complement strand
GATGGATGGATGGATGGATGGATGGATGGATGGATGGATGGATGGATGGATGGATGGATGGATGGATGGAAGGATGGATGAATGCATAGATAGGTAGGTTGGTAGGTAGGTAGGTAGGTAGGTAGGTAGGTAGGTAGGTAGGTAGGTAGGTAGGTAGGTAGGTAGGTAGGCAGGCAAGTAGGCAGACAGACAGACAGAGACACACAGATTAGGAGAGGGAGAGGGAGAGGGAGAGAGAGAGAGAGAGAGAGAGGACAGACAGATAGACATAGTTATAACCTTTATAACTATTATATATATACATATGGACATATATTTGTATATGTATATGTGGACTGAATTTTGCCAAAGGTTTATATATATAAAGCTGCAAACGTTTTCTGTTTACCTACCTACCTATCCACATATACAATACACACACACATATAACACACATACACCACACACATATATATATGGACTAAATTTTGATCACATGCCCATGGGGATGCTACAAAGGTTGTAAATGTAAAAAATGTAAAAAAAAAGTGACATTTTTCAATGCTGAAATGAAAAAGTCACTTTTTCAGTGCTGTTCTAACTTTGAACGGACACTAAATGAACTGTCGCAAGTCAAGGACACTGTATTTTCACGTTCATTGAGATTATAATTGCAATGCTCTCTGGGATTCTAGGAATGCCGTCCAAATACTTCTGGAGGGCACCAGGTTGGAGAAGACAGTTTCCGTTCTACCGTTTTAGTCCCAGTCTTGAGACCTAGTTTGAAATATATTGAAAATCATTAACTGGAATAAGTTGAAAACTTTCAGGTATATTTTAGAAAGCAATGACAGCTCTGTGTGGCTTTGGACAGCCTACCCTTAACAATTTTAATAAACTATTGCCATGGAAACCCATAGCTAGGATGGAGGAACTCGGGGAAAAAGAAGAAATTATGTCAACATGGGAAATCAGGTAACTATATTGCTGTAAGTGATCATTAATTATCAATTTTTCAGGAGAAGTGCCAGAAAGTTACCAGTGAAAAACTGAATAAAATGAAGTCTGATGAAATGGCTCTTCTTTTAGATTGTTCTGTTAAAAGGTGTACAAAAAATAGGGTTGCATGTTTGTTCATTCAAAGCATTTGATCCCTCACATCTGCCACAAAGACATGTAAAAGGGAATTTACAAGACTCAATAATTAATCAAAATAAGACGAACCATATATTGCTCATCTTTCCTATGATTTATTTTGGTTTGATTTGGGGGGCGGGGGGTGTTAATCTGTAAATGAGAAATGGTCTTCAGCATTTATTTATTTTTTGCAAGGGCAGGACAAGAAGCAATGGATGGGAACTAGTCAAGGAGAGAACCAACCTAGAAATAAGGAGAAATGTCCTGACAGTTAGAACAATTAATCAGTGGAACAACTTGCCTTCAGAAGTTGTGGATTCTCCATCACTGGAGGCTTTCAAAAAGAGATAGGACAGCCATTTGTCTGAAATAGTATGGGGCTCCCTGCTTGAGCAAGGGGTTGGACTAGAAGATCTCCAGGCTCCCTTCCAGCTCTTTTATACTGTTATTCTGTTAAATGATAGGTGGATCCATTTTCCATCTTCATGACTTTTACAAGTTTTAACCCACAAATCTATTCCGTTTCCACACCAGCATATATTTATCCACAGAACCGCACAATATTTAGCATAAACTATATTGAAGGGTTTGGTGCTAAGATTCCAGTATCCTATTCTTCCAGGAAAATTTGCACATGTCCACTGGAGCTTCAACAGTGAGAAAGAAAAGAAATAACTCAGGCAAATAACTCAAGAGAAAGTTTTAGATCAAAAGGATGCAGCACCATCAAGTCCTTCATTACAATCCCAACTTGCAGGGGAAAAAGAATAACAAAATAACAGAGTTGGAAGGGACCTTGGAGGTCTTCTAGTCCAATCCCTTGCTCGAGCAAGACACTCTATACTATTCCTGACAAACAGCTGTCCAGCCTCTTCTTAAAAGCTTCCTGTGATGGAACACCCACAGCTTCTGAAGGCAAGGCATTCTATTGTTAAAATGGCAAATTGAACAACTGCTTGTTGTCAACTATTCCTGATGGATTGATTTCAGGGAAAGAATTTATAAAAAAAAAAAGATATAGTCCTCCTTTCAACTAGGAACAGCTGAGTTCCTGATGAACATTTAGGAAAATGGAAATGTTTCAGAGTCACAGACTTTCCCGAAATGGCCGGAATGTCAGGGTTCCAAGTAATACACCCATAGCAAATCGAACTCTGAGGCAGGTAGGTTCCTCAAAGAATAGATTTATTGGACATGTCATATTGGCACAGGCTGGTGAAAACTGACTCTGAATATTCCCACGGTTTTCACCTAATTAAAAATAAAAGTTTCTCCCCCTTTCCCAAACAATCAGTCACATGGTCCAATCAAGGTCCTATTCGGATGCCTGGTTTGACATCGCTCCTCCTCTCTCGGGCTACCTGTGGGAATGTCCTTGGTTCCCAGGAGAAAGTATTTTGTTTTGGCTACAAACCCCAGCTATCTCTATTCCCCCCTCCCTATCCCTCAGCTCCAGTGTGGCAACACTGAAGTCTCAAAATGGCCTTGGTCAGGTCAGCTTCAGGGCTGATACAGGGAACCAAACTTGAGCTTTGGGTTATGTCTGGCATTCTATTAATGGGACAATTCATTCCTTTTTCAGAAGAACCCCCATATCTTTTAGGAGAAGCGCAGTTTCGTTCCTCTAGAACAATGGTTCTCAACCTATAGTCCATGGACCTCTGGGGGGCTGCGATGTCATCACAAGGGGTGCACAATGTGGATCTGAGGTCCGTGATCATATTTATGGTAGTCATGCTTGAAGAAATGTTATGATTTACATCTTGAGTTAAGTCTTGATTGTCCATGGCCATGCTCCATGGCCACAAAAGGTATTTAAAGGGAGTCCATGGCGAATAAAACATTGGAATGGGACAATTCACCACAGCTGTAGAACAACTGTGGGACAACTCACCATGGAACAATTTAACAATTCAATTTATTTAAAATAAATTTTAAAATATTTTAATTTTTGCCATTCACATTTCATTCTGTCCCTCCTTCTGCATCCTTTCTTTAATAGCAATAGGACTTAGACTTATATACCGCTTCACGGTGCTTTACAGCCCTCTCTAAGCGGTTTACAGAGTCAGCATATTGCCCCCAGCAATCTGGGTCGTCAATTTTACTAACCTCGGAAGAACAGAAGGATGAGTCAACCTTGAACCGGTCAGGATTGAACTGCTAAACTGCTAGCAGCTGGCAGTCAGTAGAAGTAGCCTGCAGTACTGCATTCTAACCACTGTGCCACCATGGCTCATATGATAATTCTATTCCACACTTTCTTTGATATTAGTGTAACTCTTGTCCCACAGTGAATTGTTTTGTGGCAGGTTGGCCATGGTGAGATGCCCCATGACAAGTTAGCCACTGGAAGTTGGCCATGGCAAGTTGGCTGTGGCAAGTTGGTCTTGGCGAATTGTCATAGACTTAAAAAGGTGGATGCACAAACTAGAATTAAGCTTTTTTATTTTTCTGAATGTTGCAGAAAATTCCTCTTAATCCTATTCCTCTTAATCCACTAAAATTGTTAAGAGGCAACCTAAGCAGCTATAGACCAAATGAGCAAACAAAATAAACTACTATGAGTTGGTTTCAAAAAGCAAGGCCATTTCTTCAGTACAAACCTAGAAGATTACTATCAACATCTCCACACTAGAGAGAATAAATATCTTATACAGATAATCTTTTGAGTACAGAAATTATATTTGGGGGGTATAATTTAGTTTTGCTAGTACAGTTTATCCTGTTAAGTTTTTTAAAAATTGTAGAATCAAATTTATAGAAAATGAAATCTCAGCTAGAGGCTGATATGACATCATGGGAGTTGAAATAACAGACTTTTTTACTGCAATATTCAGAAAAGTATAAAAGCTTAATGCCCCTCTATCCATTAGATTGAGAGGTGTGGATTGTATTAATATTGTATAAAGGAAATGAAACTTCCCTTCTCCTACCATTATTTAATAATTGGTCATTATCAGTATTGACAGAATTATTGTGTTTTCTTGTAATGTTATACAAGCATCAGATTATTAATGATGCTACCTGTGGATTGTTCTTGTTCATGGATTTTTTGTGAATGTTGTAGTTCTCAAACTTCATTACTTGAATAAAAACATGGAATATTATATATTCCATATTCTATTCTGTTCTGTTCTACTATTCCATTCCATTCTATTCTAAGAAAAGAAAAGAAAAATCAGGGGTGACATGATAGCATTATTCCAGTATTTGAGGGGCTGCTACAAAGAAGAGGGGATCAAATTATTCTCCAAAGCACCGGAGGGCGGGACAAGAAGCAATGGTTGGAAGCTAATCGAAGAAAGAAGCAACCTGGAATTCAGGAGGAACTTCCTACCAGTGTGAGGACAATTAACCAGTGGAACAGCTTGCCTCCGTAAATCATGGGGGCTCCATCACTGGAGGTTTTTAAGAAGAGACTGGACAGTCACTTGTCTGAGATGGTGTAGGTTCTCCTGCTTGAGCAGGGGGCTGGACTAGAAGTCCTCCAAGGTCCCTTCCAGCTTCTATTCCATTCCATTCCATTCCATTCTCCATAAATAACATTCTAGAGTCCTAAGACAGGCAACACTATCTTTTAACAAAAAGGGCTTTGCCTTGTGTTCTGTGAAGCCAACCCATTTTAGCCTTGCAGAAAATGTAGCATTTTCTCTAAAGAGATCTGATCATCAAGGAACTGATGCAGCAGTTGTACAGAATTGCAGAGACCGCTGTTGACTGTGCAAGTCATCCATCTGATTACAGTACTTCCTGAGACGCTTATAATGATGATACCATAAAATTATTAGATTTCTCCTCAAAGCAATGATAGAAGGTTGCGTTTTGCAGCGTTGAAGTGACAGATGGCTGCACAAGCTGCCCTTTTTTGTGGCATTGGCTCACAAGGGCTGAAGATTTATCTGTACTGGGAGGGGGAAGCAGCAGCCTGGAGAGGGCATCTCAACAGGAAAGTACAAAAGGGAGGAAAATATAAAGGTGGCAATGCATTTTCTTTAAGCACTTTGATGGAGAATTTTCTCTCTCGACTTATCTTTTAAAAGAGAAAGTATCTTTGGAGATATATTCACAGGTGAAATATGAGGCTCTTATTTGAGGGCTTTTTTGGCGGTGCTCATGTTCATTGTACTGTAATTTCACCAGTGGTCTGCAGCCTCCTGGCCTTCCCACACTTTTGCGATGGTAAAGTGGTACAGTGGTTAGAATGCAGTATTGCAGGAAACTCTGCCCACTGCCAGCAGTTCAATCCTGACCGGCTCAAGGTTGACTCAGCCTTCCATCCTTCCGAGGTTGGTAAAATGAGGAACCAGATTGTTGGCAGCAAGAGGCTGACTCTGTAAACCAGTTAGAGAGGGCTGGTAAGACACTGTGAAGCGATATATAAGTCTAAGTGCTATTACTATTGCTCTTCCTTTTCCCTTTCTTTCTTTCCTTCCTTCCTTCCACTGTGCGCAATGGTTAAAATGCAGTATTGCAGGCAATCCTGACCAACTCAAAGTTGATTCAGTTTTCCATCCTTTCAAGGTTGATAAAGATGCTGACTCTGTAAACTGCTTAGAGATGGCTGTAAAGCACTGTGGACCTGTATAAGTCTAAGTGCTATTGCTATTTAGCCACAAAGAAAGTCTCCAGATGGATCTTCTTTCCCATAGATCTTTTTTGCAGTTAGAAACTACGAATAGACAGGGAAGCTATGGAGTCAGATCACCCCACCCCTAATACAAAATTCAGCTGATAAAATTGCCTTCAAGCTGAGATTGACTTCTAATGGCTTTCACATATCTGGGTTGATTTATTAGCAACAAGGTGGATGTCTTGGCCATTGCTTTCTTCCAGAATTTTCTTTCTAGGATTGCTTACAGTTCTGGAATTTCCCATCCAAATGTTAACCAGACTTGATTGTGCTTAGTTGCTTGAGATCATCCTGGCTATATATCGACACTTGGAAAAGTAAAGGAAATTCACATCTAAAAAAAACGACAGAGAGAAATTTGAAACAAAATTCTTAAGCTTCCTGAAAATAAGGTAAAAAGCCAGAACCTCTTTTCCATGGGAACAAAACTCTTCAGAACTTGAAAAGGAAACTTTGACACAGCAGTTAAAAAAAAAAGTCCAGTTTCTGGATAAGTGGCCGGTTCTTGAATGCCCAAAGCAGACTTGATAAGAAAGATTTTTCTACAGCTGCTAATACACCTAGTGATATACTTTGATATGGAAAACTGAACCTTCCTTGCTGAAAAGATTAATTACAAAGTTAAATAGCACACAGCTGAACATCAAATTGGCAGCCATTTCAAGACAGGAAACTATTAATTATTTAGACGGAGAAGTTATAAATCAAGACAGCATCGTGCACTGTTAAGAAAAAGAGCAAATTTACATTCACCATCTTAGTCTTGAAAGTCTAAGGCAGTTCGGCAAAGAGATTTCAAAGGATGGCCTTTATTTCACGGTAGAGTGGTAATTCATTTAATTTTGCCTTCTGATCTTCCTTCTTTCTCAGGGGAATTCCACTTCTAGACCATAAATTTAATTTACCCCTTTGGTTGTCTAGTTTACCCTATTGGCAGGATTCACTCCACTCGTTCCTGAAAAACCTGTGCATTTTCTCACATTCCTGCAGCTTCTCCAAATGCATACAGGTGTCTTGCTGGAGGGAAGAAACCAGATTCCTTCACAAGAAGTGGGAGGAGGTGGAATTTGAGGGATGCTACAAATATTCAAAGGACTGCTGCTATTTATTACGGCAATGGGTATAGCAGGGAATTGCCAACGCAGAGTAAAATGGATCACACTCCATCTGTATTTTTCACTCTGAGCCCTTCAAAATACACTCTTGAGGCCTTCTGTTTCTTCAAAGGCATTGTTTGTGTTCAGGGAGACGTAGTATCAAAACACATACTTGTGTTAGCCCTGTCACACCAATTTTTTTGAGTGGTTAAGGCATCAGGCTGGAAACTGATAGACTGCGAGTTTGTCCTGCTTTAGGCATGAAAGCCAGCTGGGTGACTTTGGGCCAATCACCAGGAGACTGTGAGTTCTAGTCCTGCCTTAGACACGAAGCTAGTCCTGTCTTAGACACGAAGACACTGACCTAGGGCGAGTCCCTCTTTCTAGCCCTAGGATGGAGGCAATGGCAAACCACTTCTGAAAAACCTTGCCAAGAAAACTGTGGGGATTTATTCAGGCAGTCTCCAAGAATCAGACACAATTGAACAGAAAAAGAAACACACAGTTCATATGCACCCTGCCCTTTTTCTCTTTGCTACTGTGAAAGTGCAGAACACAAACACGGCACGTTGTCACGAATGAAGGCGTGTCCCAGGATAATGTTGCAGGATCCAATCTGGGTCGGCCACCAGGACCAGAGGTTTAATCTTCTGAGCTTTTGGATTCATGCTGCAGCCCATCTTCAGGGAACTTCCCTCTCATCAGAATGTGTCCCTTCTCTACTTCTGCTCTGCCCAAGTTTGTGTGCTATTGCAGAAGTCAACCTCAGGGCAGGTGGCCATGCCAAACACCTTGCATCAGTTGATCTGGATGAGAGATCCTTGACTGCTGAACTCCTTGTAAGGGAGAGAAGGAAGACAAGCTCTCCAATTGCTTACCTGTCATCAATTAACGACGGCTCATTACGTAAGTCACCCCGAAAGCTGATGAGGTTTCATTCCAACAAGAGAAGCCGGGGCAATCAATTGCCATCAAACCCGTGGATTATCAATGGATGCAGAAAGGTTAACCTGGTTCTGAAGGCCTCCTGCCATGTCAGCAGAAATTAGCAAGGAAGTAGCTGCCTTGTCAATAGAGCGCTGAGACAATTAGTTGATGATTAGAACGGGAACACTCGGGGGAATTGATAACCGAATGAAGCATCGTAGATACATTTGCATGTATTTAGAAAATCTATATTGGCCTGCTGGGGGTGAGAATCAGGAGGAAAACTGGTGAAGGAATAAAGTCTAAGAGGGATAAAATAGTATAACTTAGCAGAGACACACACAAAAATCCCTTCCATATCTTAAAGTTAGGATTCAAGGTTGAGAAGCATGTTGGCATTCATTTGCTGGCAGAGTCCAGTAGTTCGCTCGCTCATTCATTCATTCATTCATTCATTCATTCATTCATTCAGTGTAGACCCCTGGCTGCAGTTTCCTTGACAAGATTTCAGAAGTGGTTTGCCACTTTTCTCCTTCTTGGGGTTGAAAGAAAGTGACTGGCCCCAAGGTCACTCAGTTGGCTTGGTGCCTTGGCCAGGACTAGAAATTCACGGTCTCCTGGTTCTTAGCCTTGAACCTTAAACCACATTATCAAACTGTGTTTCTCCCCCCCACCACCACTTTATTGCTTTCCTAACCCCATTTCAACTGAATGGTTATGGATTTAGCAGGAATACAAGGAGGGTTGGCTGTGTGTGTGGCTTTTATTGAAATTGGAGCTATGGTGGCGCAGTGGTTAGAATGCAGTATTGCAGGGCAACTCTGCCCACCTTCAGCAATTCAATCCTGACCGGCTCAAGGTTGACTCAGCCTTCCGTCCTTCCAAGGTCAGTGAAATGCGAACTCAGATTGCTAAGGGCAATAGGCTGACTCTGCAAACTGCTTAGAAAGGGCTGCAATGCACTGTGAAGTGGTGCGTAAGTCTAAGTGCTATTGCTGTTAAATTGCAATCTTTCAAATACTCATTTTCCACTTTTGGATGCCTTATCATGCATTTGCAATTCAATCCAGAACGTGACCTCAAATTGCCTAACGGAATTCCATGCCCTTCTTCAGCCTTCTTCAAGAAGTATTTGTATTCCCAAGCTTTTGCTGAGCACCCTAATAGAAAAGAAATGTGCTTTTTTCTCTCCCCCCAAGACCTGCCCAAAATAGTTAACTAGACAAGGTGATTGAATGGGTGGGTGGGTAGGTTGGTAAGTAGACAGACAGACAGACAGACTCAGGCCTTCATCCCTCACTTCAGAACCTTCAGGGCCTCTTCTCAATGCTCATTCTTCAAGTGATCGTGAAAAGAAAGGAGAATACCAGAATACCAGAGTTGGAAGGGACCCTGGAGGTCTTCTAGTCCAACCCCCTGCTCAAGCAGGAAACCCTCTACCATTTCAGACAAAAGGTTGTCTTTGGGCCTTCCTAAGGCTCTCCCGGCCTCTTACAGGACTCAAGGTCCATCAGCCCGATCCAGCCATCCCAGGCCCCCTCCGGGCCTCCCCAGGCCTCTTACAGGCCCCTGGGCCCGAACCGCCCCCTCCCCACCCCATTTCCCATGGCTTTACTGTACGTACTTTTCGAAGAGCTGCAGAAGAGTTCTGAGCCACGTGGCAAAGAAGCCAAACAGCTTTCCCCATCTGAATTAAAAAAAAAAAGTCTTCGGCTTCTCTGCCATGAGGGCCTGCAGGCTCAGTTTGGGCCTAGTCCGGCCAGGCTCGGTTTAGGCCCAGTCCGGCCAGGCTCGGTTTGGGCCCAGTCTGCTTCCTGCTGACTGGCTAGTTCGAGCAGCTTCAGGGATTGGTGCGTGGCAGCCAATCCACAAGGGTCTTGCAGTTCAGCCCGGTGAGGCAAAGGAAGCAACCTCCCCTTTCATTGGCTGCTGCTGCTGCTGCTGCTGCTGCCTCAGTCCCCGAAGTAGGAGGCCTGCTGGCCAGGTGGCCCCAGCCGAAGTCTTTTACTCAGAAGTTGGTGAAAATGTTTTCCTTAGATTTCACGTTCTTGCAGCTTCGCCATCATCTTTGGCTTCTGTGCCAGTGGGTCAGCCTCTTCTGGGCCTCTGGAGACCTTCAAAAAAAAAAAGAAAAAGTAAGGTCTTCAAAAAGTAAGCAATAAAGTAAATGGCGTGATTAACATTTCCATTGTTTTCAATGGGAAGTAAAGGTAATTAAGTAAGCATGCATGTAACCTATTAAGGTTATGTTTAAAAATATTTTTATAGGTTACAAATGTCCCCGATTTGCAACTAAATCATTTATGTCCATCCTTTGATTTTTGCAGCAAATTGCACATTTTTGTTTTGATAAAAGCAAAGCGAATATTTAATTGAGAATCAATCTGTTTCTTCAGAGTAGTTCCTCTCTCACCATCCTCTAAAGCTCTACTCCCTTAACTGATTTTTCTTAACAATTTGTCTATTTAGAACAACATAAAGGAAGCAAGGAAAAAAAAAAGGCAATTTAACTCCTAAGGGAGCAAAATCCCTGCAGCTATATAATGATGGTCTCTAAAGTGGTCTTATTGCCACAGTAAAAAAAACAATGACTTTAAAATACAACTATTACTGTTTCCAAAATATATACCAGTACTTGCTATAATTTTAGAAGGTACCTAAGTTAACAGATAGCTGCTTCCATTAGCAGAACAGCTTCCAATTACAGGGAAGAATAATCACAAATCCAGCAAGTTTTTATATTTGCTTGAGAGTCTGTGGGAAACCTTTTGCTAATGTTAGAATGAGACTTCACTGAACGACTAATGTAAGTTTTGTTTTGTTTTGTTTTGTCTTCTTGTGGTTCTTGAAATCCATGCCACAGAATTCAGTGTTTCAAAGGTATTCATATCATTTTAGCCATTTTTGACATAAAGATTGCCAGATTTAAAAATTCTGAGTATTTAAACATTTCATGGAAAAGCCTTTTTATAATGCTACTATCAAGCATTGTACATTAGGCTTATCAAATTTCTTGTTTCGGATCAGATTGCCTTTCACAATGCTTCAAGTGTTACAACGGCCTATTTGGTCATATTAACAGCATAGATATCATTAAAAATTATACCTTTATAGCAAAAAAGAAGAAGAAAAAAAGGTAAGTAACCCATGGGAAATGGGGTGGGGAGGAGTAAGTGGAATTGGAGATGCTAGCAAAGCAGGCCCAGTCTGTGGAGACCCAGCGGGGCAGGTTGGGGTGGGGGAAGCAATGGTGGGGACCCCAGGGGAGCAGGAGGTATCTCAGTGGGTTGGGGAAGGCCTTGGAGGGTCTGCTCCAGCACTAGGCCCCACAGGCTGTTCCCCAGCCCGAGATACCTCAAGTGCATTTAGAGACCTGCACATTCGATTAACAAATGCATTGGGGAAAGCAGGGAGTGATCACGTTCATTTAACGTGATTCAATCCAATGGATCCCAAGGTTACAAATGTAACTGGCAGGCTCTATTCCATTTGTAACTGGAGGATTTCCCATATAATGAGAGTGAAGGGAGGGTCTTGGGGAAGCCTTGCTTTAGCACCACAGGGGTCCCGTGTCACGTCCACCCAGCTGGTCATTAGGGCAGAGAAACGGTTGTTAAATTATTTGAATCCCACCACTGACCATGCCCACCCAGTCACATGATCACCCAGTCACATGCCCACCTAGCCACACCCACCCAGTCACATGCCCACCTAGCCATGCCCAACCAGTCACATGGCCACCTAGCCACACCCACCAAGCCACACCCACAGAACCGGTAGTAAAAAAAAATAATCCCACCACTGGAAGGGAGGGAAATAGTTAGCTGGGGTATTGTAGTCAAAATAATAAGTTTTCCTGTGGAAACCAAGGTCATTCCAACAGGTGGCTGGGAGAGGAGGAGTGAAGTAACCAAGCAACTGGCCAGTACCTGTTACTCTTTCACCTCCACTCTGCACCCGGTTGAAGATTTCTGTACCTAGTAGCAAATCATCTGGACCTTGGTCTGAATATTCAGTATAGACAATAATAAAAACTGTTTTCAGGCCACAATCTTCTCCATCCAGTAATATAAGGAATGAGATACAGTCAGAGGAATGGAGCACATGGAATAAAATCTGAATTAGAAAAAACTGTTATCTTTCCAGGGAGAACTCCCCGGACAAATTGATATCTCACCCTAACTACATCAAACCTCGGACATCTCCTTTTATTTTACAAACAGTTCTCATTTCCATCCCCGGTGACATTTTAAATAGCTTCTCAGTATGAACCAAGAAATTACCCAATCAGGCAATTTAATAGTTCTTTCTGTTTGTTTCTATCTCCATTTAGCTTTTTTTTTTTTCCATTCTACTTTCTCTGCAACTGGAATATCAATTGCTTTCTCCTTTTTCCTGCCCGTCTTTCTGCAAATTCTAACGGTGAGAATGGGATAAAAAAAATAATAATGCTAGTTTTATTCCACATTCATTACTGTATGTGAATATAGAAATGAAAATTGAGGGGAACATTTTGATGGATACAGAAAACTCTTGGATGCACACCGCTCTCCTGCTAGGTATGAAGGTATAGAGGAAGTAGATAAACTTTGCACATGATCTGGCCTTCTTCTCTTCTAAACATAGAACATACATAGAAAATAGAACATAGAGTAATAGCATTGGAAGGGACCTTGGAGGTCTTTTTGTCTAACACCTTGCTGGAATAGAAGATACCATATCATTCTGGATAAATGGATATCCAGTCTCTTCCTGGAAACCTCCAACAATGGAACACCTTCAACTTCTGGAAGTAAGTTGTTCCAGTTTGTTTGTTTCAGGTACTCCTCGACTTAACAGTTGATTTAGTAACTGTTTCAAACTTTCGACGTCACTGAAAAAAAGTGACTTGTGACCATTTTTCACCCTTATGACCCTTGCAGCATTCTCATGTGACCAAGATTTGGACTCTGGGCAAGTGACTCATATTTATGATGGTTGCAGTGTCTGCAGATCATGTGAACACTTTTTGGGACCCTTCTGACAAGCAAAGTCAATGGGGAAGCCAGAATTCACTTAACAGCCAGGTTACTGACTTAACAACTGCAATGCTTCACTTAACAACTGTGGCAAGAAAAGTCGTAAAATGGAGCAAAACTCACTTAACTAATGTCTCACTTAGCAAGGTACATTTGGGGCTCAATTATGGTCATACGTTGAGGACTGTGTATAATAGAATAGGGATGGAATGGAATAGCAATTGCAATTGGAATTGGAATTGGAATTGGAATAGAATGTCACTCCTTAAATTCCAGCAATGAAATAACTGAGAATCTCATTCATGGGTTATTTACGGAACATTGAAATATCTCAGAAACGTCTGTAGTTTTTTGGTATTAAGCTTGAAAAATGCTCTATCGGTTGACTTTGATGCTGCTTCATTGATTAACTATGGACGTTTTCAAATTTCTCACAGTGTTGGGCCCTCCGGAAATGTATTTCAAGCTCATGCTTGATATATAAATCACACTGGCCCTCCGTTTTATGGAGACCATTTCTAAGTTTTGTAACTAAATGCATTGTCCAGCTGTACAGCCACCCCCTTTCATAAGGAGTAGCGACTTACTTGTGGGTGTAACAAGGTATTTCTGTGGGTTTTCAGAAGGAGCTTAAGAAGATTTCATAGAAATAGAGAGACACAGGAGCACATTATAGGTTATCTTCTGACCCAATTGCCAATCTCTTTGATGCGCAGATACTTTCCTTTATGTGTCCAAGAGCTTTGACATACAAGCATCCAATTATATTCAATTTAGTTTCAGATGGCAAGGACCTTTGATTTATTTTTTAAGCAAGTTGAAACCCATAGGTTGTAAGAGAAATGCTACAAAAGGAAGACCATTTTAGATGTTTGAATCCTTTTTAGTTCCCTACCAGCCCATATCCCTTACAAAGAGAGAGAGAGAGAGAGAGAACAGGAGAGAAGATCTTTCATGATTTACCTTGCCACCACTGAAAGGTGATGTTTGCCATCAAGGACACCCAAAATGGCCAGAAAATGCCTTCTGTAGAAGACAGAAGTATGATTTCTGGATAACACCTAGCAATGTTCACATACTTTTCCGTCCATGTTAGATAAACATGAAACGCCAGTGTATCCATTCTTTTGAAGATGATGGGAATAGAATGCAGCGCTTCAAAGAGGCAAGTCCTTGAATTGCCCCATTTGAGAGAGGAAGCCTAATTGTGCGGAATATTGATCCCCCGGGCTATTGTCACAACTGTCTGTTGAAGATCCCTTTTCCCCTGCACCTTCTCTTCATCGCAAGGAAACTGTCAGCTCTGCACAACTCCGAGTCTCCGGATAGCAAACTCCACAAGTTAATGTTGTCATTCTCAGAAATGCTTTCTGATTTTATGAATTGCACTCCAGTGGAATTAGCGGTTCTTTGGTGGGAGCAAAGGTGGGAGGGGAGGAAACATCAACATTAGGACTGTACAAGCAGCTTTGGCTTGTCTCCATTAGCTAAAGAGGGAACACAATTGCACAGTTGGGTTCAATGAGGCACTTTGCGTTGACTCGCACGGTGCAGACCTTGCAGTTGGAAAACTTTTGTACACCACCACTGAGTTGTGGAGGGGGTTGTTGAAACAGTCACAGGGAAGTAACAGCACTTTCTGAACTAGAGTTTAGATGGGATAGGATTGGATTGGATATAGGAATTAGAATGGAATGGAATAGAATTATGAAAGAATGGAATGGAAAAGAGAATAGGATAGAATAGAATAGAATAGAATAGAATATAGAATAAAATAAAATACAGAATAGAATAGAATATAGAATAGAATAGAATAGAATAGAATAGAAGTTCTACTTAATTGTATCATTTATGGAAAACCACATTTTGTACCAGGCACAGCTTTCTTATGGCCTTCTAGTGTAGCTCCTTGTACAGCACATGGCAGTAATCCTATCAAGAGTTAATTAGGGCTAGTCTGTCTTGACCCAGGTAGGTCTAGAGATGTCACAGCAGCCCAAAATAGGCTCTCCCTGTCACTTTCGCTCCTAATAGCAGATTGGATCAAACGGGCTCTTAAGTGACGTACTTGTTTATTTAGCACTAGCATTACTTCGTCCGTAAAGTGGGCACAGTTCATTGGTCTCTGCAGGGCCAGAGATGAGGTTTCCAATGTGCTATTTTCATGATTACACTTTAACCACCCAAAAAAAGATAGGGGAAAATCCAAAATTTCACTGAAAACTGAAACCTTTGGTGAAAGTTAGAATATAAAGATTTTTGTTTTGAAACATAGAAAGCTGAGAAATATCATTTCAAATGGTTTGCATATATTTGTAGTGGAATCTGTGACACTTCTGGAAAGAATGAACCATGGAATAATGATATAGGATTAATTTCAAGGTAATTTCAAAGTGTATAAGTTCTAAGATGGAAGGAGGAGGAGGAGGATACATAGAATAACAGAGTTGGAAGTCACCTTGGAGGTCATCTAGTCCAATCCTGTACTCAAGCAGGAGAGCCTTAGCCATTTCCGACAAATTGATGTCCAGTCCTTTCTTGAAAACTTCCAATGATGGAGCATCCACAACTTCTGAAGGCAAGCCGTTCCACTGGTTGATTGTCCTCACTGTCAGGAAGTTTCTCCTTAGTTGTAGGTTGCTTCTCTCCTTGATTGGTTTCCAACCATTGTTTCCTGTCTTGCCTTCTAGTGCTTTAGAAAATAGGTTGACCTCCTCCTCTTTGCGGCAGCCCCTCAAATACTGGAACACTGCTATTATATCTCTCCTAGTCATGATGATGATGATGATTTGCTACCCTTCATTATTGTTCTAGAGTATAGACCTTATCAACTTTAAGATGTGTGGACTTTAATTCCCCAAATTCCCCAACCAGCCCAAAAAAAATTTGTTTGTTTGTTTGCTTGTTTGTTTGCTTATAGCAAATAAATGTTAATTACTTGTCCGACCATATCAAAAACCTTTAAAAACAATACAGGAGGAACAGTAGAACATATTTATGAGATATTGTCATCATTGCAGTCAACTCCAATCTGTTTTACTTAGTTTTGTGATTTATATACTATCTCAGTCTAGAAGGAACTTCAGGATGTTTATAAATATTATGTACATTACAGTTACATAAAATATTGGCAATACATTAATATTTTATGAGCTGAATACATTAGTTTATTAAAATTGTTATTAAACTTAGATGGTCACTAATGCTTCTATATTCTTGGACTGTGGTCCAAATGTATAATTTTAGATAATGATCTAATTGAACGTTTTTTCTGTTTAGATGGTAATAGGTATTAGCTTTAACTTTATATATCATTCAGATACTAACCTCATTCATCACCCAAGAAAATTATGAATTATTCTTTAAAATGTTCAGAACTTACTCGTGTTGGTCCTATTTGTCCCCCAAAATTTTATTTGTCCTGCTAAAAACATTTGGAGAAACTGTTCTGGAGACCCATTTATTAATTTTTAAATTGGTGGCTGGGAACAGAACAGCAAAAATATCCAAAGCCAACTATCATTGGGTACACCAAGCAGAAAGGAAAGATATTCAAATTCCTACTCTTAGATCTAAATAAAAGTTACCCTTTCTGAAGTGTTTTCCAGCCGCCTCGAGAGACCACAAAGAATTAACTAGAAACAGATGATTGGAACTTTTAAATGAGGCCTCCAGCTGAATGTGAATTAAGAAACATAAATGCCTAAAATGAAAAGCAAATTACAGATAAATTCAAGCTGAGGATCAGGAAAGAAGTAAGAACTTGGCAGATGATTCAGAGATTGGTCAGGAACCTTAAAAGATATTTGCAGCGTTGTTCAGTATTATGGTGCGCGTGCACACACGCACAATCACGTGTGTGTGTTTTGTGCCTGTGTATCCTGTTCCATATCTACCATATCAAATCTCATGGAAAAAATGAGAAGATGAAATGAATTTTATGGGGTTTGTGATTTAATATTCTGGGTGTTTTGTTCCTAGAGACAATGTTTACAATAATGACAATAGTGACAATAATATTCTGTAATATTCTTTGTGTTTTATGCTGACTCCACCATTTTTAAATAGTTTCTTAATTCTTTCATTCTCTACAGGCAGTCCTTGACTTACAAGAGTTCATTCGGTGATTGTTCAAAGTTACCACAGCATGGAAAAAAAGTGACTTATTTTCACACTATCACACTTAGAAGTCTTAGCTTCTGTGGTCATTTTGTGTATTTTTGCACTTTTTTCTCGTCAGTACAGCTAAAATGAAGTTTTTTTATTTAATCTTGTTACTTATTGTTAGGTTTATTTCTCATGTAGTAATAATAATTGTGATAAACCTTTTACATATACACTTGAAAATGTGCGTTGTCTTTGGTTTGGAAATGCATTAAATTTATTTACATCATTCCTTATGGGAAAAAAATGGTTTGATACTCATCATTTTTGGTACTCCTTACACCTCCTGGAACCAATTAATGATGAGTAGCAAGGTACCTCTCTATTGATCCTTCTTTTACAGCTCTACGGATGGATTTAGTCATCCAACAAGCAATCATCAACTATTTTCATCTCAACCAACTCTGACATGCTCAAATATGTATAGGTAAATTTGTCCAGGACATCTTTGCCAGGACAGCAAAAATGGGGAGGACAAATGTTTCCTTAGATGCCAAAATCAATGAGATTCACTTTTCTACGACCACAAATCAAAAGAAAAAGTTATTTCCGGGAGGTTTTTTTTGTCTGTTTGTTTTTTCCTCCTTGAATATAATTGATTCTTCGAAACATCATTTTTAAAAAATGTCTCTCTGTCTCTCTCTCTCTCTCCACACATACACATGTGGGAAGAAATATCTATCTGGTTCAGTTCCAAGCTGGGAGAAAGACACTGGAAACATGGAGGCTGATTGGAAAGATGGTTTATTGATGAAGCAGAAGCACATGGATTTGTGGTTCCAGGCAGCTGACAAAGTGGAGTTGAGAGTGTGGGGGGGGTGTTATACCTTCTTTGGGCTGGGCACTTGAGCTTCCTGTTCCTGTGTGAGAAATGTATTCTATTGGCTGTTCAGATTCCTATGGGGTCATGTAGGGGTTATGTAGGGGTCATGTAGGAATCTATAGGCAAAAGAGGAAATGCAAATCCTAGGTTCTCCTCTGAGCTAAGTTTGGTTGAAGTTTGGACTGCTCTGGGCTCCTTTTAGTCCTACCATTCTGCCTTTATTTCAGAATATCCTGTCTTGAATGGATTACCAAATCTGCATTTCTAAAAGGTTTACAGATTACAGATTAACAGTGTTGGAAGGGACCTTGTAGGTAGTCTAGTCCAACCCCCTACCCAAGCAGGAGACCCTATACCATTTCTGACAAATGGCAGTCCAATCTCTTCTTGAAAGTCTCAAGTGATGAAACTCCCACAAGTTCTGAAGGCAAGCTGTTCCATTGGTTGATTGTTCTCACTGTCAAAAAAATTTCTCCTTATTTCCAGGTTCTGTCCTTGTTCAGTTTCTATCCATTATTCCTTGTCTGGTCTACAGGTGCTTTATAAAATAGCTTGACCCCTTCCTCACTGTGGCAGTCCCCCAGATATTGGAACACTACTATCATGTCTCCCCTGGTCCTTTTCTTCACTAGACTAACCAAGCCCAGTTCCTCTAACCATTCTTCATATGTTTTAGTCTCCAGTCCTCAAATCATCCTGGTTGCTCTTCTCTGCACTTTTTCTAGAGCCTCAACATCTTTTTTTATAGTGTGGTGACCAAAACTGG
>JANHFL010002808.1:132101-147312 GCA_032468155.1 Oxyrhabdium leporinum | reverse complement strand
AGTCAATGGTTATGAAGGAAGCCTTCCAGGAACAGACCAACTTCTTTCACCAGTCTCACCAGTGGTCTGCCCTGTAAGAATTACTTGTTTTGTTCTGTTGTGTTTTTGTTTGTTTTTGCAGCTTCCAGAGCTCTTTCTGGCCACATTGCCAAAAATTAGCAATAACATTTCCAAAAGAGCCAGCCTAGTTCTGTATTATTTTGAAGTGGGGAATATATGGAAAACTTTAGTATAATTCTGGAATAAGTTTAGGATGGTTTAAAAAAAATTAAACTTAATAAAGCAAAGGGAAATCCTGGCTTATCTGGATTGCTTTGTCTGGTGAGGTTTTTGGCTCTCCTCAAATAATAAGGTGGTCCTTGGCCATCCTTCGAACTTCTGCCATAGTTCAATAAGTTCTGGAAGGCTGTTTATGTTTCCAAAATTTGCACCTCTGGCGTGCCAAATAGACATTAATTTTTAGTAAAAAGCTCATTGTTTGTGGATCTGAGAATATCATTGTATCTCCCTACATATTTTTAATTAGTATTTATTGAACTATGATTAACAAACACTAGCAGGTAACTAAATTTACACAAATCCAAGATGACAAAAAGATATGGAAACTATAAACAAATCTACTTAAATACAAATAGCTACTTACTGTACCTGTACAGGTTTATCATAAACGTAAAGTATTACTATATTTTTATTACCACTTTTTTATAAAAATGAAAATGGCAAATCTGTCACATTCACCAGTTAGAGGCCTCACAACAAATGAATTATGTTGATCAAGAAGTTCCTTTACAGCTCCAGAAATGCTTTTCCTGCAGTTGCAATTAGACTTCCTGTCCTTGGCATCATTTCCTCCTAGTTACAGTTCCTGGCTTTGAGCCAGTTTGTATGTCATATTTAATAGGAAGTGATGTCACCTTTCCCAGATCACTTTTCCCAAAAGTCACCCATCTATTCCACTGACATCCAGAAGATAGATTGTGGAATACCTTTGTAAGACAGTGTCTAATATTTTCCCAGGCATTCCCAAATTTCTGTAAGAATTATTCCTAATGATATGAAAATTAAAACAAAACAGTTTTCAATTTTGCTTATATTTCTATGTGTATATGTATGTGTTTAAAGTGTTCAAAATTCATAGTTTTAACAAATACTGATTAGTCACAGGCTGATTTTTTAAAATCAGGTTGCTTAAATTGGTTGACCATTTTTCTTGGTGCTTTAAATTTATAGGTTTGGATCATATTTTTTTTAACTGATCAGTCCATCCAAAAGCAGTAAAGATAATTACCAGTATTTATAGGGCAAAGTCTCAGTTCAAGTCATTTAACATAATACTCAATTAGAAGATGGTTGCTTTGCTGGTCACTTGCAAGAAAAATCTCTAAGAAGGTTTGCTATTATTGAACCTGAATTTTAATCCTATTTAAATCTAGTAAAGCTCAAAATCATCCCACCATTTTTCCATATTTCTTAATCACAGTCCTTTTCACTTATTCTTGCTTCCCATCTTGGCCTGGGCGCCATCAAATCTGAGCAATGTCAAAAATACATACATTCTGTACAGACTTGCATGATAGCGATAAGAGGAGGCTGTCTTGAGAAAGACAATATTTTCTTGCATCAGCCCAGCTTCTTGAATTCAAGTAACTCAAAGCCAGAAGAATAGCTTGTTCAGTTAATAGCACACATGTTATCTTGCTTCTGTATTGTTTTCCAACAGAAAAGAAGTTGGATCACTGAGGATGATTTTTACCTTCCTTCCCCTCCTGAGGAAACAGAAAAAAGCCTCTCCAGTTCTCCCAGCACCTCACTAGAGAGGCTTATCAATAGCCAACCTGCCATGCCATTGAAAGTCCCAGATCAAGGAGAGCTCTCTGTATCCTCAGCAGAGCTCAGCACACCCAAACTGTCTCCTGGGAGGGAGCTGAAGGGCTTTAGTGTTGTTCATCGGAGACAAATAGGTAACTTGTGTTTTGACTAAGGGAGAAAAGATAAAAGTGGAATGGGAGGAGAGATTTCTATGGTGGTCAGAAGAGTTTATAGTAATGGAAGCATCATCCATTTTTGCTGCTTTACAGAAATGTCATTTGTGCTAGAGAGCGCATAAAGCAATTCCTCTCCCCACTTCTAGGTCTTTCCAATCCATTTCGGGGTCTGCTGAAGTTGGGGACCCTGGAACGTCGAGGAGCTATGGGCATCTGGAAAGAGTTTTTCTGTGAACTCTCACCTCTAGAGTTGCGGCTATTTATAGACTGTGAGAAGCGATTATGTGTAGAAAACTGTTCTCTGCTGAGATGTGAGTCCTTAGGACAGGCTCACAGTGATGGGCGCTTTGAGCTAGTCTTTTCCAACAAACGATTGTGTCTTCGGGCTTCCTCTCGGGATGAAGCAGAGGACTGGTTGGACCGGCTGCATGAGGCCCTAAAAAAATATAGGCTACAGCAGGATGAAGGATGGGAAACACTAGAGTGCCCTGAGGCTGCAGAGGATTCTGAGGATCTCTTCGAAGGTGGACCAACTGGCGACTTGACTTCCTTCTCAGTGTACAGTAGAACTGGCTCAACTGAGTTGGACTGGTCATGTGCCTTGAAACCTGAGTTAGATGCAGTGAAGGAATCTGTCCTGTACTTGGAAGTTGAAAAAGCATGGGTCCCTTTGGTATTCTCCTTGTCCTTAGAAACCTTGAAATGCTTCAAAGCCAGAAATGCTAAAAAGATACTGAACAACAGCTTTGGAATTGAGACCATCCAAGATATCCTGCCAGATGTGAACCTCGGTGGACCTGCATTCTTCAAGATCATCACTTCAAAAGCAGTGCTGAAGCTGAGAGCTGAGAACACAGAGGAGGCAAGTGATTGGCGGGACCTGGTCCGCCGGGTGCTCATGTCCTACCTGGAAATGGCTGAGGAGGCCCTGACACTTGGAGGCAATCTGGATGGCAATTCACAGGCAATCCTGAAGAATACTGTTAAGGAAAATGGGTATTTGCTGCAGTATCTGGTTGCCATCCCCATGGAGAAAGGCCTGGACTGCCAAAGTTTCATATGTGCAGGTAAGAATATATGGGATGCTTGCCTTTTTTTTTAGTAAATTAAAATGTATCTTCTGATCAAACAACCAAGATTGAGGATTGTACTTCTCCATCTGTTCATTTGTAGTTAATGTGATTTTAGAACACAAGATGTTGGCGGTCTTTGTTATTACAGCATTAACGCTAACATAACTCCAGATTAATCAAGGGTAGCAGTAAGTAATTGAAACATGAAAGTCTTAAACAAATCATTATCATAAGCCTTTGTTTCACTAGATCTCTTCATTCGTCTTATGACCAAATATTAATTTATCTGATAGAAATAACAAATTCTTAAGCTGGAATAACTGAGGGGGCGGGAGCAGTCCTGAAATGTCTGATTGTTCTATTTTTTTGTAATTGGTTCATTTTGAATGCCAAAACGACACTTTGTTTTTAGGGCTATTTGCCAAAGAAGATGATAAAGTAAAGCTTGAAAAGTTTTAAAGGTGCTTGCATAGATTATTGGAAGTGACTATGTGTATCTCTAATGAGCATGATGAACTCATCTCTGGCTCAGTGAAAAGCTGGTCTATTTACAGTTCAGCGGTTATAAGTACACAGGAAGAAAGATGTAGGAAGGTCAGGCAATGTGTGACAGGCAGGTCTTATGAGCAAATGCAGTTTGTGAAGCCATCTATGGATATTGTTCTCTAGTTCATAATCTTCATTGTCATTTCTAAGTAGACTATAGATTAATCTACTTGGTGACCTGACTACACTTTTCTCTGATTGTTTGATTGATTGATTGATTGAATGAATGAATGAATGAATGAATGAATGAATGAATGAATGAATGAATGAATGAATGAATGAATGAATGTCTCAGTGTATGTGATACTGTTAATAATCATATGCATTTCTGGAAGGGATATATTCTGACATACGATTTCAAATCAGCATTAGTAATCCAGGTACTTGGAGAAAAATCAAAGAATTCTAAATCAGGCTTGAAAACAAATGTGGATGGCAACATATTCAGTAGCATGGCTTACCAAAAGGAAGACGGGATGACACAACCTCAAAACAATTATCCAAAAACAAGCACAAAGATCTCTGCTGATGGTTTAGCTATAGCAACTCAGACAAAAACAATTTATCCCAATTAAAAAGAAGAAGCAGCAACCTTAGAGAAAAAAAAAAGACCATTTATTATAACCCATTTGCACAAACAAGATGCAAGGCCAGTAATATTAATAAATCAGAATAAAAATCCAGTGTGTTTTAGAGCAACCCTTGATCATGCATTTTGATTTTAAAAATTTACAATAGAAATGAGAAAGAGGACCAGTTCTTAGAACACCTCCTTCCCATTTGGAGATTCACTCAGTAACTATCAGGAGCTCTGGCTTTTATTAATTAGCTGTTATTCTAGTACATATATATATTCCACAACATTTCGAGATGCAACATGAATTGCAAAATATAGAGGGTATGTTACTAGCTGGCAACTGGTACCATTAGTCTCTGGAATAAAAATTGCATAGAAACTTTTCAGTATAAGAAGAAAATACATCTGAAATAAATATTTTTCAGCAACATCTAAGTTGTTTATTTGGACATCCTCCATGCTCCAATAAATGTGTTTGCAAATTCCCTCTAGAGGTATAAAGAAAGATGGATTTGGTTGCTTTGAAATACCACCAACTCTAATGGATTCCAATGGATAACATTGTGGAGTAGCTACATTGATGCTTATCCATCTTCAGTAGAATTCATACATAGCTTTCTGCAAAACATTAATCAAAATTGGCATTTGAAGGAAAAAAAATAAAACAAAAGTATTGCATTAATTAAGCATATATTAAAGAAAGTTGCACACAAAAATTGATAAAATGTCAGCTGCAGAGACAAGATATAATATATAATATTATAACGAATATATATATATTCCAGTTACTGTAGATTTTCAAAGGATTTTTTTTTAATCAATGATGAATTAAATGAAATTGAATAATAAATGCAAATAGTCAGCCCTGAAAGAGAATGAATTTTATTTTCATACCATCTTGGTTCAACAGTAAGAAAACTTACTGTTTATTAGTATAACCTGTGGGGTTCTTTTAAGTATATTGGGTCTTTTACAGCTATTTAGAAAGAATGAAGTAATCTTCTCATTAATGAATTATTTTACTTTCACACAGAGAACTGTTAAAAAAGGCATAACAATCTGAATATTTCTCAGTTCATTTTAAATAAGGAATGATTTAATAAGTGGTGTGGTTGCTATACCTACTGACAGACTTTGAGGTGTTGTACAAAAGTGACAAATGGGCTGATTTACTAAATTGCCTTTGATTGGTATTAGATGCAGGTATAATGGTGATATGCTGAATATAAATTAAGGAAAGCTGAATTGGAAGACGAGAGCAAGGTTTTAAAACTGGGGATAGAAACATCAATAATTTGCCTTATGCTGACAGCTGAAAATGCAAAGAATGTGTAGTTATAAAAGTTATGGAGCAATGTGAACAAGCACATCAGAATTAACATTAAATATAAAAAAGACCAAACTAATGACAACAAGTAAAAACAAGCAGTCTTAGAATTGCCGATGAAAATATTAAAGTAGTGGATAGCTTCCACCTCAGAGGCATTTTTCCCTGACTCCAGGGAAAATAGGAGGAGGAAGGAGTATTAAGTATGTTTTCTGCCTTGAGTTATTTATAAAAAAAATAATAAAGATGGGATAAAAAATGTAAAAAAGAAAGAAATAAGCAGTCAACAAAAACATGCCCTAGACTAGCATTTGTTAGAGCAGGCTTGAAGGTCTTGGAAAATATATTCAAATGTCTCTGTACCTATAAAAATCAGAGTAGCGCAAGTTATGGTATTCCATAATACTTCAGGGAAGAAAAAGTTAGACTGTGAACAACAGGATATTTACACTTTTGAATGTTGGTGTTGGAGAGGACTGCTGAGAATACTGTGGACAGCTAAGAAACAAACAAATCAAACAAATCAGCCCAGATATCTCACCTGAGGCACAAATGACTAGGCTCAGTTTATCCTTCTTTGAACACATTATGTGAAGACTCAGTTCTCTCTCTAAAGTTGGCAAAGCAGAAGGAAAGAGAGAAGAGGACACCAGCAGAAAAGATGGACTCAGTGAGAGTGAGGAAGAGTGCACCATTGAAAGACCAGGTGAGGAATAGATTGACATGGAGAAAATCTATATATCTGGTTGCTAGGAGTCAGAAATGACTTGATGGTACCTAATGAATCAAATAATGCAGATTAAAGTAATTAATAAGTATCAGGTAAAGAGTGAGCACTTTTCATAGCCTCAGGCTTAAGTGCAACTGAGAACCTTTGATTATCTGTTTTGTTTCTCAGTTTTAAAATAATTTTCAAGTTGCAATTATATGCACACTTACTAGAGAGCACTATGTATGAATGAAGAGAATACTGGATGTAGTATGCAGGTAAGCAACTTTAGGACAGTATGAATAGATTTGTAATCAGCATACTCCCATACACATATGGAATATGTTGGATTGGATGTTCTGGCTTCCACAAGAACTCTGTAAAACTCTCCACCCACAACTGTATTGCATCTAGAAGTCATGGACCTATTTGACATTGCTACTTTAATCCAGATAAATCCCTCCTTCTCACGGTTTACTCAGGAAGAGGCAAGTATCAATCTTCTTGTTTTTAATTCAGTAGTTTCACCAGATGAGAAAAAGAAAGGTATTTTTCCTCAAATGAGAGTCACGAGTCATAGTTTAAGTCTTATAATGCATATCCAAGTTAAAGAATTAGAAACGGACAGAAGGGGAGGGAGGGGGGCAGGAAGGAGAGAAGAAAAGAAGGAAAGGCTATTATTGAAAATAGCAATAACACTTAGACTTATATACTGTCTTACAGCACTCTCTAAAGAGTTTACAGCAGGGGTGTCAAAATCGCGGCATCATGACAACGTCACATGATGTATCGGAACTTTTTTCCCTTTTGCTAAACTGGGCAGGGGCCGCATGTGAGGCATCTGGCCCGTGGGCCATGAGTTTGACACCCCTGGTTTACAGAGTCAGCATATTGCCTCCAACAATCTGGGCTCTCATTTTACCGACCTCAAAAGGCTGGAAGGCTGAGTCAACCTTGACCCTCTCTAGTTTTTGGGACTGTAAAGGGGAGGGGTAATAGATGTACTTTTTAAGATTTGGTCTTTGAAGTAGTCCAGAGAAGAAGCACTAATATGAGTAATAACACTACTGTTATTGTAAAGTTACATAACAGAATCTTGTTCTTTTATGTAACCTTACAATAGTGGCGCAGTGGTTAGAATGCAGTACTGCAGGATACTTCTGCTGACTGCCAGCTGCCTGTAATTTGGCAGATTGAATCTCACCAGACTCAAGGTTGACTCAGCCTTCTATTCTTCCAAGGTGGGTAAAATGGGGACCCAGATTGTTGTGGGAAATATACTGACTCTGTGAACCACTTAGAGAGGGCTGTAAAAAGCACTGTGAAATGGTATATAAGTCTAAGTGCTATTGCTATTGCTATTGTAAGTCTGAAAGTACAACTATCTATTCTCTACTTCTACTTTAAAATGTTAAAAACTGGCTTTCCCAGAAAGCTGAGTTTATCTTAAATGTTTATTGATCATGGACATTTGTGCTGCCTCAAGTGTGGTGTGTCGTAGTTTTCTCAATGTTTTTCTTGTTGCTTTAACTTTTGTTGACCTCCTTGTGTTGCATGTTGAATGGGTAGTCATACAAAGTGAATGAATGAATGACTAAACAAGACAGAAGAATAGAAAATGTATGCAAATGTGCACAGTGGTTGGGATTTAAATTACATTATGGATAGTTTAAACAGCAAAATGTAATCTGTTTGAGTGTCATCTTGTAACCATCTACAGTCTGTTTGCAAATGGAGGAGTCCCAGACATGAGTGGTTTATTTACTGTATTTATTAAGCTGACAACAGGATTTAGACAACTCCATACTGATATGCTTCACTACTAGATGAATGTAAATTATATATATATTTAAATTCTTGTGTAAATGAAAATACTGTTCTGCCAACCTTCAACTTGTGGACACTTTACAATCTGTTGCTATGAGCACATTTCACAGCCTTCAGCACCAAAAACTGCTCCAGCTATTGGAAATAGTAAGCTATGCCAACCTCATTTTGCTACTTGTTATGTTCTAAATAATTATCTGTCTGTAGAAAGTACATTTTCTGCAAATAAAGTATTATGTAGATATCAATAGGCTTGAGAAATAAAAAATGCTGCCACCAATATGAGAACAGGAGGAATTTTTGCATGTTGTGCTTTTATTGTTAACTCTTTAAATCCCATTTTTATCTCTAAGATCTCCAAGTGGCATATGCAGTAATGTGGGTTCTTCAGGTTTCATGTGAAAGAGAAGTCATATTAAAATAAATAAATTATAAATTGTGTAACAAAAAATAAGGATGAGCATGCTAAATTCACTATAATCCTTATTTTCATCCCATTCTAGACATCCTAAGTAATGAAGAACCTTCTCCATCCACACAAGCATTTTGGCAGTGTAGAACTATTGTTGGCTATCAATGGCTTTCAAAATTCTCCATTTTCTGGATAAAGTAGGATGAATTCCTCAATTGTGTCCCTAAATTAGGTAACACATTTATCACCACAACTTTAACACCAATGAGAAGATTTCTGCCATAGAATTCTCTCCCCCACCACCCACCCCTTAAATTTAACAGCAGCATAGATCTTTGTACAATATAAGTTGGCAGGCTCAGACACTTTGGCTACCTCATCACACTGAATGAAAACTGGTGGGAAAAAAGCAGACAAAATTTCAGGAGGGAGAGGGCATAAGGTATCTACTGCTATCCATGACAATACAAAAGTAATGAAACATGTATTCTAATATTAACAAGAAAAACCCAACTCATTTGCACTTGATTCCTGATATTGGTTGTTGGTTTGGTAAATCACAGGGCTTATCAGTTTCATCCAGTACTCCCCCCATAGACATTTGTAGTGGATAGAACTTTGGAAAAATAGAATTCTTAACAGTCCATGAACCTATGCAAATAGAGTAGCTTGTGATATTCCCTACATCTCTTACAGAGAAAAAAAATGAGGATAATAGTAAAAAGAGAGAAACTAGTACACAATTCCTATGTGTGTTGTATAAATAGTGCTAAACACATTCACTTAATTCAGAGATGCAAAATCTCAAATTATTAAACACATTAACATGAGCTTTAACAGCTATGTAGGACCATACAATCCAATCTAAAATGCTAATAAAATCTTTCTTCCCCTTGATATGTTTATTTCCTCTGCTTTCTTAAGTAGAATCCCTTAATCTGATTTACATGGCCCACTCTTTCTGCAATATTGCATGCAGGACGTCTGGGAAAATAAAACTCCCTGAATGATTCCATTGCCATTTCCCAATTTACTTGTGGAACTGAGTGAAAAAAATGCATTTGGGGTCTGACTAGTGCGGGAAGGCAGATTATTTCACTGAATATGAAATCCTCTAACTCTGTTTTCCCAGGGCTTAATGGTTTTGTAATGCCAGCTCTGAACAGGCCAAGTGTCTGGGCTCAAAAGAGTTGCTTTCAGTAAGCAGGGGAGGCAAAACTACTAGAATTAGATTTTCAATTATCCAACAGTCAAATTTGCAACCTATTTTATTTCTTATTATTTTGTTTTATTTAATTTAATAGAAAACAAAGAAAAAACCCTATTGAAAGGGTGAAAGTGACCTCTGGGTTTGTTTTCTCCTTTTATTTAACATCTACCAAGCAGTATGTATATCCCCAAAGATTGACCCAAGTTTCCATATATCTCTGTTCATTTATCTCTTTGAATAATGTCAGTTGAAAGGCAGACACCTAATTTGGATCTCCAATCTATTCTCAAAGTTTGCTTTTTTTTCTTTCTTTGTAGTGATTTGAGCTGTTTGATTGAATATCATTACTTCAGACTTCTATAATTCTAGTCCAGTGGAAGTTCTCAAACCAAGGGTGGTCTAACCTACAAAAACAACATTTCATTAAATTGTATGGAAATTGTCATGCTAAACCTCACATACCAAAATTGAAATTATGGGGCATGCTATATTACCATGAATAGGAATATTATTTTGGATGTTATTTTTTTTTAAAAAAATAAAACATTTGTTCTTTCATTTGCTGATACAAAAACAGAAAAAAACCTATACTCACTCTATCCCTTTTTAGTAGGACGTTATTATTGGCTTAGACACTTCAAATTAATTATAATTGTTTTAAACAATTTTGACAATGAAATGATTGTTTTGATCTGTCTTAGTTTTAGCCTTGATTTATGGGAGGGTGGGATAAAAATATAAATAATGGAAATATAATAGTGATTGAGAAAAGAGGACAAGAGACAGTAACCCAGAGAAAGGGTTAATTCTGGGGGAAAGAAGAAGCAATTAAGCTTTAAATAATTACTTTTCTGTGGAAAAGAAAGTTTCCCTATATTACTGAGTTAGACTAATTTGTAAGATGTTGTACACAGAACAATGGATTAGCTGCACATCAAATTGTCAGGAGACAAGATGAGTAATTAATCTGTCCTACAACTATAGCAATAGTTTATGTTAGATAAGACATAGCTAATTTCTCTGAGCAGAACTTCACTCAGCTAGTTCCAAAATTGTCAATATCAGTATCTCTGAAAAAAACCCAAAAAACCAAAAAAAAAACAAAAGACAAAAAAAAACAACCTAACACACTGAATGACAATCTCATCCTCAATAACAGGATTTTCTCAAGTGAAACAAAGAGAGTTTACCAGCTAAAACTGTGGATAAGCCATTATTGCTTCATTGGTTTATTTAAACTTCTATTCAAAAAGAGAATTAAGTTGTGTCCTCTCCTTTTCTTTCATCAAGTAAACAACAGCTAGAATCCTACAAGAATCAAACCTGAAAGAACTTCATTCTGAAAATGAAAAAAAAATCTGTGATTAAATATGAGAAGTCTTAATGAGACAACTGAACAAAATAGGGTAAGAAAATGAAAATAAAAGAAGTGGATGAAATATAAAATGCATATTAAAAATAATTAGCAATAATTGTTTCTGATTGTAGTGTGGTGGCTTTACAAAACAATTGGCGAGGACAAATTAGATAGTGATGTGTACCTGTTCCCTTAAGCATACGATAGCTATATTTTCATGTAATAATTGAATATAGAATATAGAATGAAGCAAGTAAGCAACATGCTCTACATGGGGCTGCCCTTGAAAAGCATTCGGAACCTCCAGTTGATTCAAAATGCAGTGGCCCGCATGGGTTTGTGCAGACTTCGGTGTGCACATGTGTCACCTCTCCTCTGGGAGCTGCATTGTTGTATATTTTCTTCCAGGTGCAATTCAAGGTTCTGTTTGTCACCTTTATCAGTTTATCTAAGGGATTTTCTCTTGCTAGTCACATTCACCCAACCTAGTAGAGCAGAGAGGCAAGGAATGTTGCGGATCCTGTCCCCAAAGGAGGTACATCTGGCAAGACCCAGAAGAAGGGCCTTCTCTGTGATGGCTCCCTCCCTTTTGAATATCATCACTTAAGAAATTAGACTGGACCCCCACTTTAACACTTTTTCATAAGGCCCTGAAGACTTAGTTTTGCCAATGGGCCTAGGGAACCCATAATGGGATGGAGCCCATCAACTGACTTATTTGGCTGTGTGTTGTCACCAGGACAGAGGGGGAGGGGGTTGTATTGAGTTTTTCCCCCTCTATATTGTGTTTTATTGCTTGTAAACTTGAAAAAGCCACTGTAAGTAGGTGGCAATATAAATTTTCTAAATAAAATAAATAAGCACTTATTTTTTTATTAAAGGGCTATACTTGGGTTTTCAACAAGACCATCAAAACCAGATGTGATGGCAGGTCAGAATCTAATTAATCTAGTCAAAAACTGTCATGGAATGGAGTTTCAATGCACACTTAACTGGGAGCAAGCTGCATGCTTGCTGGCTTTGTAAGCTATAATCACTTTGGGGATTATGCAAAAGGGGCATAAATTCTTTCTTTCTTTGACTTATTGTCTTATTATTTTTTTACTATTCTTTGATTGCTGCCTTGTGTTATATTTTCCAGTATTCTTGAAATTCCTTGTTGTTTCATATTATGTTATTATGTAACGTTCTTACCCTGTTTTGGAGTAAAGTCTTAGGTACTTCCAAATCCAAAAGAACCTGTAACCCAAATTTGCTGGGCTACAACAGAGCATTAGAGTGATCATGGCTAGCTAACAATCGTACTTTACCAGTGATCCCTTGGCAGTTTTACACATAAGGTTCTCATGTAATACAATAAATGCCAGTAACCTAACTTACAGACTATACAACCAGAAACTAAAGTCTGGGCTTAAACTCGACACATATAATTTTCAACACTTATTCAAACCACAGCAATTGCATCAAGAGAGCTATTCTAATCACAATGAGGATGTAATATACTATACAGCATGGTTTCACAATATATGTGATAACAGAACACATATGCAACAATGGCTCAACCAACATTCCATTGAGTTCCAAAACACTACCTTATTGAGGAGTTTTTTGGAATATGGGAGTGTTCAAAATGTGAGGATGTGGTGGGAGAAACACCTTCGTATACCCAGACCTATTCATTTTTTTTTGTCACTTGGGACACACGCACAACCTGGTTCAAATTGCTCTACCTAGGAGACATTATGTAAAGCCCCAGCTCTCTGTAAAAGTTTTGATTCTGAGAAAGGAGGATCAAAAGAGAAGATGAACAACTCATTTGGTGGCTACACCCACGTTGCAGTGTCTTGAATGCACTGTTGGAAAGCCTGAAGGATCAAGATAGGGATGATTGTCATGGAAAAATCTATGTATTTACTAAGAATTGACACAACTTGATGGCAAATAATAAAAAAATCTATTTGCTATTGGATTACACAATTATGAGAATTCTGGCCTTATCCTGCTTCCGTTTTGAGCTATCTTAATGAGAAGAAAGGAGAATGAGAAGCTGTAGTCTGATTAACAAGCAATGGCAGAATGCTTAAGAACATTCTTATTACAATTTCATTTAACTTTATGAAATATCTATCTTATGTTAATTTTTCATGGGTATTCTGTTAAGCAGTGGCAACTGATTATTGTGGACAGAGACAATTTCCAACACTAACTCAATTTCTTACAGAATTAATTGCTGTACGTTACCAAATGCTTTAATCTCTTCAAAATTCACTACTGTCATATTTTTTGTCAGCTCTCATTTACAAGATTTTTTTAATGCTTTTTAAAAATATAGCTAAACACACAAGTGGAAGATTGCATTCAGTTTAATGCTTCATTGTTTAAGCACATTGAGTAATCAAATGGCAAAGTATATTACAACTAATCATAAAATAGATTGTTAAAACTTTTAAAGCATGATAACAAATTGCATTAACAGTAGAACCTGGTAATAATATACAGCAATATTACAATGTCTTTACAGTTCCTCAAACATGTATAATAAAATATGGATGCCATGAAATATAAAGGCATTGGGCATATTTACAAACATTTAGAAAACTGTACCAGAAATAAAGTGGCCTGACTTCCCAGAACTTGGGTCACAGTGAGAAACTCCATAATGTTTTTTCAATGAGTTTCAAAATTCTATTTTTTTAAAAATCAGGCACCAGATTCTGTACTTTTGAGGAAAAGGTGGGAAGAAATATACCACACCCAGGATCAGAGAAGGCATTTAAAAAATAAATTGAACAGACTACTCATAGAAGAACTTACTCTAGTAATCCAATTCAGGTGTTTAAAAGTCTTCTAAGGAAAATTGAATAGAAATCTTTTACTTTTATTTTATAATCTATTTATTTTATTTTAGCAAATTCATATGGTGACCTATCTCACACAAGATGTTCATACAAATTGAAAGTAAAAACAAGTAAAAACATTTAAATATAACCAAGATTGTGTGAGGGTTGAATTAAGATGTTATATATGGAGCAATCAATATTTGGGCCTTCTGTTACAGGAGATCCCAGGCCCGTGGAAAAATAAACAAATTTGGAGTGCTCACAAAGGATTGGGGCTAATCTCACCTCAGTGGGGAAGATGTCCCAGAGAGTGGATATCACAGCGGAAAAGGCTTGCCTCCTGTGTCCTATCAGGTGGAATGCTTTAGCAGACAGGATCCAAAACATACCTGTCCTGCTTAAAATAAAAAACAAAAAACTATCTAAACCTTAGATAATAAAAGTCCATTGCCAGTCACTGCTCTAAAAGTTTGAATAATTCTCCCAAAATATAATAATAAATGCATCCGAGTTCTAGCAGTTTTAAGAATATATAGTAAATGTGGATAGAAAGGTAGGCACTAGGACTAAGAGGACAAAATAAGCCAAAATATTATCAATCATGTGACCACTTTCAAGACAATTCCTCTCAAAGGACAAGTTGGAACGACTAGAAGCAAAATGTGTCAGTGTATGAGAGTTCATGAATTGAAATAGACATGGTAACAGGTCAGCCAATGGGAACTGTTTGGTGACTAAGAAATAGCGCCTATTGTGAGCCAGACAGCTGGGAGACTGGGTGTGGCTTAGGGTTACTGGTCTTATATAAGAGTTAGTTTGTCCTTAGATCTTTGCTTCTGTATTTATACTGCTTCTGTGATTATGAATTCTGGATTCTGAGTTGTGGTTCTGGGTATTGTATACATGCATCATATTTTATATTATTGTATATAAACAAGTTTCTTCTACAAATGAATCCTGCTGAATTATTTACTTATGTGCTGGTTGGATTGCTGCAAACTCTAAAAGGTTATGAGCCCAGATCACACCAAGCACACAGTAAGACTGAACTATAATTAAGCTGAAGGACAGCTTGTGTTAAGGCTGAGAAAGCTTGCAGGATGGCTGTTGAGTTCAAGGAGAGCTCTCTGCCTCAATTGGGACAGAAGAATTATATTATTTGGGCTGCAAAATTGGAATGCTTCCTGAAGGCTAAGGAGCTCTGGGATATTGTTATTAATCCACTCCAGGCACCATTAGCAGCAGAAAATCGAAGGAAGCATGATAAGGCACTGGCCTACATCATCTTAAGTTTAGAAGATGAACAATTCTTGAATGTAGCTGATTTAAAGACTGCAAATGAGGTTTG
>JANHFL010002808.1:100849-111328 GCA_032468155.1 Oxyrhabdium leporinum | reverse complement strand
AGTAATTATCCTCCTTAATCGTTACACATCTTGCTGTTAATTGCACCCCTAGATACTTCACTTTCTTGACAATCTGAATATCTAATCTCTTCATTATCTCTTTTTTCTGTTTTTCTGTAATATTTTTCAGTAATAACTTAGTTTTTTTCTTTATTTATTTTCAGTTCAGCCATTTCCCCATATTCCTCTATTTTTTTTTAGTAGCTTAAGGCCTGTTTCTTGTGGGTCTTCTAATATGAAGACTAAGTCATCTGCAAATGCCTTTAATTTGTACACACACACACACACACACACACACACACACACAAATCCCAAAAATAAAGTTGCAAACGTTTCTTGAAAAAAGTCCAAAAATGGCTTTAAGTAGAAATAAAATTAGTCAAAGTCATTTCTCTAATCAAATCTGTCAATTTTGCCCTCTTTGCCAATTTTATCAATTTAATAATCCATTCTTCCATTGTAAATATTTGCAAGTCCTTCTGCCTTTGTGCATATAAAAGTCTTGCTACTGTTATCATATATAAAAATGAATTTCCATATAATCTTTAAATCTGTTTATCCATTAGAATAGAAACCTTCTGTTTTCAGTTGTGCGTTTACCTTTAGAATTTCCTGAAACAAACAAAACAAACAAACAAACAAACAAACAAACAAAAATATTTGATTCCAATATTTGCTGACTGTTTTTATGTGTCCATTGGTGAAAAAGGTATGTTTGTTGCATTTCCAACAATATTTGAAATTCTATTATACTTTTTTTAACAATTTATCCAGTGTAAAATATGAGCAATACATCATTTTATAAGAGTTCTCTTTAAGATCATGATCATAATTCAGCATAAATTTCAAGCCTTTCTACCACATATTGTCCCATTGTTCCAACAGTATACTACATCTAAATATTTTTGCCCATCATATTATATAATATTTAACTTTGTCTGTTTCAATTTTCAACAAAATTTCATAAACCTTAGCAATAACATGAACATTTCATCAGACTTCTAGGGCTAAAAGTGTAATGCTATTTTAGGGGGAAAAAAACCCTCATGTTTTACACCCATGTCCACTTTAGAAATCTCGTTGGCTTCTGGCTGATGTCACGTTGAGAACAGACAAGAGGAGCGGATCTTAGCGCTCCCACACCATGTTCTCCCCATTGAGGGCTCCAAAAGAAGCTAAAGTCTTCCTGTTGGGCTGGTGAAGAAAAGAGGCACACCCTGCAGGTCGCAGAGAACAGCAACTCTCTTGCTTGACCCAGGGCTTATTCCCTCTTATCCACGACGAGAAAAGGCAGCCATCATGGCTGCCATGAAACTGGGACAATGAGGCCATGTTTGTTGCCATGAGGCAACAAAGAAAGGTGCTGGAGCAGTATAGATGAACAGTGACTGTAGCTGGATGAGAAGATTCCTTTTTATTTAGACCCTAACTTTAAAAGAAAAGAAAAAAAAGAGGAAAATCCAGGAAAAAAGACTCTTTGAACTATTTCTTAATGCTGCAAACAATCATAGAGAGAAAAAATCTTAGACCCGAAATTTGATTTTTAAATTGCGGAGGTGTTGTTCTGGAAAGACATTATAAAATGCTGGAACTATCTACTTGAATCTATTTGAATAGTCGACTTTGCTTCCATTAATTGAACTAAATTTGGATTAATCAATATACCAGAGTTGAAATAACGCTGAAACTCAGCTGAGTACACCACTACTAGTGAACGGAATAACCATACCATACAGTTCTAGGAAATTCCTAATAAGAGAAATAAATAACATTCATCTGGACAACTGTGGCGATACCTACTGTTCTATAACTATCTACTCTATGATTACTGGAGACTGTATTATGACAATAAGGAAGATTTGTAAATAAAGTGATTTTTTTATTTTTGGAAGCTGCCTAGTCTACTGAAATGGAACTGATTAATAATCCAGAGATGTAAAGAACTATGATTATTGAACTTTCTGAGGAGCAACATTGGACTTGAATATATTGTTTTTGGACTTGAGTAAGAGTTGGACTTATTAAAATAAGACAAGGTGCTCCATCAGTGGGAAAGGAGTGAGATTTCAAGAGAAATAGTGTTCATGCTTCAAAGCATTAGGGTACTATGACAAAGAATCATAGAGAGATAAAGAACCTAATGCAAGGCACAAATGGGAAAATAGAAAATATGCCACAACTGATAATGAATGAAGATCAAAGAGTCCAGGAAAGAGAGGAGATAGCAAAAAGAATGGAGGAAAAGATAGAACAGACAAACCAGAAAACAAAGCAAGAAGATGAGAAGGAGACAATAAAGATAATAATGGCTGATGAAATAAACCAAGGGAAAAGTACTTTAAGAAATTTAAAAGTGGAATTGGATAATCTGGAAGATACTTTTCAAAGGGAGATAGGGGTTTGGTTGGGTACTCTGGAGACCTGACAGCTTAGGAGGATAGAGATGGAAGAAATATTCAGACTAAATGATGAAGGCACAGATTCTGATAGAGAGAAAGATCCAAAAGAGGAGCATGGGAGGCAAGCCAAAAAACGAATAAGAAGTGAAGTATTAAAATGAATAAGCGATGATGGATAGAAAGGATTTTTTCTTTCTTTCTTCCTAATATAATCATGGCCTGATTAAAAACTAGAATAGAGGTAGAAATACGAATACACACGTTTATATAAAGCAATAGTTAGATGGAAAGATTGGAAGTTGAAAGATCGCATTATTAGGTATGTTTAAAGAATAGGATGACTGATATTTGAATGTAAAAGCATTGTGACTTTTAACAACCAAATAATGAAAGATTATGTCTTAATATAAACATGTGTATTAACACTACAATTAGTAATGGTGACCTGACTAGAAGCTAGAAAAGAGGTAGAAATAAGAAATAGGGTTAGGTAACCCTAACACTAGGATTATATATGTTTGATTAATGTAACAACTATTATTATTATTATTGCTATTTGCATCAAAAGGAATTATACCCAGAGGCCACACCGTTCATAAATTGATATTGATGTATGTTTAAAAATAAAAATGTAATAAACCTTAAAAAGAAAAGAAAAGAAATCTTGTTGGCTAAATTCTTTGAAATTCTTAGAAATACATATCATTTCTCTGACTCCAAGTCCACCAAGACTACCAAGCAATGGTGGGATTCAAATAATTTAACAACCGGTTTGCGATGGCCAACCTGACCCTGGGTGAACCGGTTGTTAAATTACCCCCGCTCCTGTTATCAAAGTGGATCCTGGGTGCTGTGTTGCAATGGAGAATGGAGCGGCCAGCACAAGGGAAGGAGGGGGAATAGGGAGAAGATATGAAATTTAAAATAGGGTGATTGGTATAAAATGACATATTATGATAATTTATTATAAAGATGTGTAATACTATTAGAATTATATAATTTTGTTAAATGATATAAATATGAATAATATTAATGTATTTGTATTGAAATGGTACCCAGGTGCCACACTGTTCACACAATGATATGTTCGTAAAAAATAAAAACAAAAAATAAAAAAATATAAAATAATAATTAAAAAAGGCCAATTAAAATGGGGAAGAAAGTAAGATAATGATAAATAATACTACAGCAACAGTACAAGAGTAAAAATAGATGTTAGACAGCAGTTGTGAGAATTAGGTGTTCAGCAGAATGATGGCGGAAGGGAAAAAACTTATCCTATGTCTAATAGTTTTGGTAGGCAATGTCCTATAGTGCTGTCTCAAGGGGAGGAGTTGAAACGGCTTAAGCAAAATATATATATATTAAATTATTACTTTGCAAGTAATAAATCAAATAAAATTAAATAATTAATAAATTAACTCTAATTAATTATTAATTTAATTTTTAAAATAAAATTATTTAGATTATTATTACTTTATTTAAATTAAGCAAAGTATAAAGTATCCATTCTGGTTAACTTGATAATGTCTTTAAATTGCTTGGCAAGCAGTTTGATTTATTACATGCCATTCTGAAAATAGCTAATACTCCACCATAGGACATAACTTGTCTATAAAAAATATTTTCAAAACTGGTGAAGCACTATTTTGTACTTCTATGATCGGAGGTGTCTTCAATAGAAGGCACAAAAGTTAAGATAGCAGTAACAACTACATGAGTTAAGATGTCTCATTATCCTTTCACTCTAGGATAGTCCCATATGGAATATTTCCACTATTTTAAAGCCAATTTATCTTTGGCTCTGGTATGCTGTATTTAAAATCAGAATAGAATAGGATAGGATAGGATAGGATAGGATAGGATAGGATAGAATAGAATAGGTTTATTGCCCAAGTGTGATTGGACACACAAGGAATTTGTCTTCAGTGCATAAGTTCTCACTGTACATAAAAGCTGTAGGTGATAAATCATGATCATGGTCATCGTAAAAATACATTCACAATAAAGCTTTTTTGGTTGGTTTGGGATTTTTTGAGCAGGAAATATTGAGCTTTTAATGGAACTAATGAACTAACCATGTGAAAAAAGGTCTTTTTCACTTTAACTTCTGGTTTATGATCTTCAGCTTCCTCGCAAGTCTTTTAAACTGAAAAGCAGGGGTAAGAGTTACAAATTTTTCCCCTTGAATTTACACAGATTGTTCTTTATCTAATTTACATTCAGCTATTTTGTGTGGAGTAGAGATGGCAAGATTTATATTCCTCCAAAACGTCTGCCACATCAAGGTAGAGCAATGAATAAATGACATATTTGTTTCTTATTCTTAATGTTTAGAGAGCAAAAAAAGAAGGCAACAGTTATGGATAGGCTTCAGACTGTGTTGTGATGAATTTGAAAGTGTTCTTAATTACACTACTATCCTCTTTATTTATTCATTTATTTACCTGCCCCCCATCTCCACCCTGAGCCAGCTTTACTGATTTTTAGACAGCAAGCTGATTTGGACAGGGGCTATTGATTTTATCTTTCTTGCCATCTGTTTAGACTTTGCTGTAGATCATGCAAATAAGCTGCTTATGTCTTTGTATGCATTAGTTGTAATAAGTGAAGTTATTGCAATATTGATTGTGTGTGTGTGTATTTGCATTAGCACAAGTGTAGCAGGTGACAATGCAAGAGGTTTAAGGGTGTCCCCCCCCCATTCCGCCCCACAAGGTTATTTCACTGTAGAATCAAAGGAGCCGGCTGTGATATTTTTTCCCCTCCAAGTTACTCTTGAATTCTCTAATGATTGACATAGAACTTGTATTTATAAGAAAGAATTGACATGTGTTTTCCTGAGAGCACTCCATGAGGAATTGACATTTTAATGCCAGAAAATGGAATTATGGATAGCAGTGTTCATCTAGGATTTGGAAAGTAGGGAGATGTTGATCCAGTTAATCTTACCTGAGGCTAGTAAGATCCAGCACTGCTTTGTGTCTTTTCATCATCAGAAATATATCTCCGAGTCTGTACACAGAGCAGCAAACAACAGGGTGTGGGCTTCTGGGTAAATATAAAGACTTTGGTTTGTGTGGTAAGTAAAAGATTAAACATTATTTCAATTCCTTTGCCATTCTGAGCATTGTATCAAAGCTTTAGAGACAGAAACTAGTTTGGAATACAAGCTGTTACTCTCAATTTTGTAAGCTCCTACCTTTATGAAGAGGATAATTTTAAAGTTCATAAAGAAGTGGTATTTGGGGGGGGGGTATATGTGTGTTTTAAAGAACAAACAGAAAATAAACTAGGGACTACGACTTGTAACATCAACCATGAGAAGAAAAACTAAAAATTATTAAAATGAATTATTGCATGAATCTTCCCTTGAGCAATGAATTTCACATTAGAAGATAGCATTCCTAGGAAATAAATTATTTGTGTTTTTCATTTGCTGCTTAAAGTGTAAGTATTGGGCTGCCATGTATAAAAACAGCTGAAGGATTCATCCATACTTTGAGAAGAGGTAGATCCTGGTCTTAGTTTACCTATTGGAATGTTTTCAACTCAGATGCCCACTAAAGCAAAAGGCTGTTTGTCAGAGGTATTAATGGTTTTATCAGTATATAATTCACATAATTTATTTAATGTCCAAAGCTAGAAATGAAATTGTGGAGAAAATAGTGTTTGATAGATAATACAACCAAGCATTATGAGCTGGAAAACTTCACTTACTAAATGAGGTAATTAAAGATTTCATTGTTATCACTAATTACACCCCATAAAGCTATATAATAAAAGGCATCCTTTATCATGAAGCACCTCGGGATTTTACTGAAAGTAAAGCAGTGAAATGAAAATAGAAGGAAGGAAATTGGGATGATAATGTTGCAATACTGGTTCCCAATTATAGTAGTTATAAGGTAAATAATATGCTATATAGTGAAGATAAATTACCTATATGTTGGCATTTGCCAAGCTTTCCACCTATCTTTCCCTATAAAATGCCCAACCAAGGAAAGATGCAGATTTTCTGAGTGCTACCCAAAAAATTGTTGGTATGGCATCCAGGGTACCAATCACCACTGGGACTACTGTGGATAGTTTATGTCATAAACTTTCAGTTTTGATTTTAAGATCTTGATACGTGTGGTTTTCTCCAAGTCTTTGCCTTCTTTTTACTATTGCCTAGTATTGCCACATCAAGTATCTATACTTTCTTCTTTTCAGCTACAGTTAAGTCTGGTGTTATTATGTTCCAAGACCTTATCAGTTTGTATTCAGAAATCCCATAATATTTTAACCTGCTTATTTTCAACTATCTTTTCAACACTATGATCCCATCAATTTTTATTACTAGCATATGATAATTTTTTACAGATGTTCTAATGAATCATTTTGGCAACTGTTTTGCCATTGTTTATAATCAGTTTGTGAATCTTCTTGCATGAGCTGAATATATGAGTTACTGTTTCTTCCACCTCATTACACAATCTGCACTTTGAATTATTTGATGGTTTTTCCCTTCTAGGCTTGATTACATTAGTTCAAATAGTTTGCTCTTGAGGAGTCAAAATCAAGCCTTCAATTTCTTTTTTTAATCCACTAGATATAAGTTATTGCCAGCTTTTATTTTTATCCACAGTTGTTCTGCTTCTATTTGCAGGTCTTTGTATGTTGTTATTTTTTTCCCTTTCTACTTTGCTATCTCCAAGTATTGCCATGTGCACTATCCCAGACTTTTGTCTTGCTTATTGGTAGTTGCCAAGGTGAGATGTTATGAGGCAGGTGCTTCTAAAAGATGAAAGGAATTGTCTAACCACTGCTGGGTTCCAGAGGTAACCTTTCCACCTCCATCTTGGTAAGCAGCCCCTAACCTCTATTTACTTCTTTCTTGAACACTTGGCTTGCTTAGATCATGAACACCTCTCTCCACTCTGACACACATTGCATTTTTTTAAAAAAAATATCAATCATTGTTTATGACTTGTTCAGTTTGATTTAAAGAAGGTTAGATTGATTTTCTTATATACCAGAAGGAACAGAAGACAAAAGTTGAGTTTCGCAGCCATTAGGGAATAAGGATGAAGTATAACTCAGAGATATAAGACCTCTAGGTCACTGAGGGTAAAAAACTTACAAGAATCCATTCACTGATGTCATTGGTAAAGAAATAAGTTTATTTGTTTCAAACAGAAAATACAGTTAAATTAAAAGTCAAAAACAAAAAATAGGGGAAACTATTAATCAAAGATGTATTATTTATGCACAAGACAAATCATTAACAGACTAGAGGTCTGAGTTACATGGGTAATAACCTATGTAATATTTAATATTTAATGTTGCTAATACATTAAATAAACAAATAGTTCTACAATGCTTTAGAAGGTTTGAAAACCTTTGGATATGTTATTTCCAATTATTACAAGAAAAATTCTCGCTGAATCAGTATTTTTCCCAACATGAGAATGAGTGAGTGAGAATGATATTAGGCTTTGGTGAATACCATACTTAGCAATATAAAGGGCTATGCAAGATTGCCTATGGAGTTAAAGAGGAGAACCTGTACACCATTAAATATTGCTGAACTGCAACTCCCAGCATCCTTCAACACTATCCAACCTGACAAAGATTGCTGGGAATTATAGTTCTGTAGGGCCATTGTTTCACTACCCCGAAGTTGTCTAAACTAGTTATATGGTTGAAAATTAATATATTTCTAATTTTATCTCCTTTGCTGTGCAGCAGCTTTAATCTTTTCTTTTCCAATCAGAAAACAATATTGGCTTGAGTTGCTTCTCTCATCAGTTACCTTTTCCAACTTTCATCTCATTGCAAATGAAAGTTCTTGACCAATAAGCAAATAATGATGATATAAAAGACACAGTGACTTTTGTTGCTACACAATGACAATTTGGCAGGTTTAAAAAACAATGGTATGTTCCTGTTGGGATATTGATATCAGGCCTTGTTAATCACTGATACTCATTAATTTTGTCTGGTTATCTGTTCCATGGGCTGTACCAAAAACATGAATTCTCATAAATTCTCTAAACAATGAGATCAAATAAGCTGCTTTATTTACAATGGTAGTTGTAATACAATAATTAAAATTCAACCTGTCACCCATCATCCATAGTAGCCTACCATGATTGAGTCCTTCAACTTTTACTAAATTATAATTCTGGAAACTGAAATCTGGTAGCTTTTGAAGAAACCAGAAAGGAAAAAGTTTGCCTATTTTGGAAACAGCCATATTGGTTGATAGGCACCAAGCAAATGCTAAGTCTCACAGCTTTCATTAATGCTGTCACGTTTTCCTAACCTCATGGTTGCACATCCAATTATTGCAATTATCTTAGAATGGAATTGGTTGGACAATTAGAGTATAGCTTTTAGAATTCAAATAATTTTGCACATTACTCAGAACTAATACAGTTAATTAAAAAGAATAGTTTGCCTAGTGTTATCAAAGAATAATAATAAGAATAAAACTGACAAAGAACACATCCTATAATTTTTTTTGAAATTTTCTTCTGTGGAACGATATAGCCTTATGTGATTTATTAAAATGAGTATGAAAAGGACCAACATTCTGTAACTATGATCTCTGATTTAATATGCTATCTCCCCACCCTGCCCTGAGAAATAAAGAAGCCAGAATATAAAACAGGAGAAAGAAATATAAAGTACCGTAGAAGATTTCCACTGTAGCTAATTATGTTCATAGCATTGACCAGGTGTCAGAATATTTGCTGATGTATGTGGTTTGCTTGACACTGCAAGAGGAAAGAGATAGTGCTGGATGAAGCTGATTTAAATCATACATTAACTAGCACACTGATAGTTTGGCACACAAATTAGTGACAAAAAGTTCATGTGTATCTAACACATGATTGAACGGCTGAGAAGAAAGTGTTTGAAAGAGGATTAGAGCCTAGACAATTGATATGCCATGGCTTTCTCTTCTTTCCAGATGGATGAATTCCATCTAATCTATTTTTAGATTTATTCCAGCCTTCTTTCATCATATGTTATGAATGATACAAAACCCTGGTTCTTTAAAAAATAAGGTGTGCTATATTACATTAAATTTTCAACCATCCTAGGCACACAAAGTGTGTCCATAAGTATAATTCCATGGTATATTTTGAAGTTTTTCCTAAAGCTTAGAATTTCCTTCCCCATTTCTAAATCCATGCTTCTAGTACTATATAGCATTTTCATTGTTATAGGAGAAATTAACACAACTGATTTGTATGACTACTCCATCTCTTTGAGACACAACCTCAGTGCGAGTAAGATTCTTCTTGCAACTGATAATTCTAATAACTAAGATTCAAGAACCTTTCGACACTTATTTTCTTGTAGATAAATATGTGGATGGATTGATAATGAAAGAGATGTTCCCCTAGATAATTGTGACATAAGTCAGATGCACACGTGCACAACACACTATTTATCGCATCCTCCCTCCAGTGCTGCTACAGCCTGATTGCTGTTTACCTGATGCTGAGGGCTGCATGATATCATTGATCATAAACAGAATTGTTGGAAGAAATCAGAGATCCGATGGTTTGCTGAGCCATTTGTAGGTCTATGTTATCTGGCAACAACTTACTCCTGAGCTCACTGGCACAGCCATGAATGTAGGCATGGTTCCACATTGTGTCAATATATTGAGTACAAATTTTATTAAGAATTTTAATTACAATAGTAAACCTAGTACAGTACAATAGTAAAAACTAGTATAAACTAAACAAAGAAAGAGCAGAGAATAAAAAAGAATAAAAAGTACAGGAAAAAAGAAATATATAATTTCCAACTTTTGTTTCAATGAGTATAAACAAGTGTAATAACTCTTCACACCCATTATAAGACTGCAAAAGAGAACTCTTCTTCCCATATCTCATCCTTTATCTACAAGAAAATCCATAAAACATCAACTTTTTAAAAATGGTGTCAGCAAAAACTCCATAAAGCATTACCAGAGCTTCTGAAAGAGAAAGTCAGAGAGAAAGAGACAGAGAGAGAGAGAGAGAGAGAGAGAGAGAGAGAGAGAGAGAGAGAGAGAGAGAGAGAGAGAGAGAGAGAG